>CM046862.1:30861628-30961034 GCA_025617745.1 Heliocidaris erythrogramma | reverse complement strand
TTGCCCCCCCCCCCCCCCCAAAAAAAAAAATAAATAAAAAAAATATATATTTCCCTGACTCATGTTACCTTGGAGAAGCTGGCAATTAAGAGGCATTGAAGAAAATCACGAAGGGTGTGCTATTAGGCTGTTTTGCCCCCCCCCCCCTCCGAAAAACACATTGACGCCCCTGAAGGCTGATAGCAATCTTACTCTTAAAGCATATGCCTACCATGCAAAACTGAAGCAGCTAAGTAGTAATTGTTCCTCTCAGAATTTGTCTTCATTCTCAGTAGGTAAGCATTACTCTTCATCATCATCATCATCATCTGTTGTAGAATAGATGAGGTAGAGAAGCATTACCCTGTATTAAGAAAAAAAATCACACAAACACTCATCCTCACCCTCTTCATCTTTTCAAAGAGGAGACTAACTACAATAGATTTATGGACTGTAATGAATAGTGTCATATTTGGCCTAATGTTACTACTACTACTACTACTAACAATAATAATGATCATAATGATACAATAATAATGAAAATAATAAGATCATCAATAACATACATTCACCATCTTATTTGTTTTGTTTCTGTTTGCAGGAATTAATGAAATGTGAATGTAATAATTAAGGGGACTAAAATTTGTATTTATGACATCCCACTGAACATCCCTTAAATATATCATAATTGATATTTAAAGACACTAAACAGCTAATTTCATATTACACTGAAAACAGATCTCAGTGGTGGATAAAGGGAAAAATGACAAATGAATTGTCCATTCCTCAGAAAAAAGAAAAAAAAAATTGTTGTTTTGGTTGGACAATGTTAACTAAAAATGCCACTCTTTAATGTGAACACATCATCACCCCCACCCCTCCCTCCCCAGTTAACTGATCCTGGATCCACTACCACCACCAGACCTAGTCTATAATTTTTAGCTGTAATAGGTATAGGTCTAACTAGTTAGGTCTAGTCCCTAGACCAGGGATGCTGCCACGAACGCTATGCGTTCAGGCTGCCGCAGTAAGGTCTAGACTTACCTGTTTATTTCTCATGTCTCATCAAGTAGGACTTTCCACTTCATCCGGCACCTCCAACAGTTGTTAAGTTATGTAAGGAGACCTAGTAGATCTTCAAGTAGATCAGCCACAGGTTAGTTCCTTGCCATGTTTATCTGATGGAAATCAAAGTCAACATGAATGAGACTAATGAATGCAATACTGAAACAAAGGCCATCCATCTATTTAATAATCAGGGGAGATTTATTACCTCTTTAAAAAGGCCTTTGATTCTGGTCTATAATCAACACTAATTTATGTACCCCCTTCTCTCTCTCTCTCTCTTGAAATGTAAAAAATATAAAACCTCATCACCATGATGCTAGCCTAGACCGAAATTTCTCTCTCGTTCAGTCTAGACCATTAGAAGCTTGCCTAGCTAGCCTTGGCTTTGGCCTTGGCTCAACTTTAGAAGAAAAAAGTGGGCCAAAGCTCATCTAACATTAGTACACCTAAGCAAATTAACTTTTACTAAGAACCACTACGTTAAAATTACAACCCTGCATTACCAAACTCTGTACATGTACACAAAGTAAACCTTGACCTGGACTGGTCTCTGGAAAATACTAGTATCAACATGAAACCCCCCTCTTCATTCTCAAAAAAAAAAAATCCTGCAAGAACAGCCTACGCTACCAAGGCCGTACGTAGCGGGGGGGGGGGGGGGGGAGGGGGGCAGTTGCCCCCCAGAAATTTCAAAATCATACTTTTTTAAATCGGGTTTTAGACTTCAAGTTATGGGTTCCTTTGAAAGCGATCATTTTGCCCCCCCCCCCCCCCTGCGTACGGCCTTGTACGCTACAGAATCAATTAATTAGAAAGGGTCTCACCTGGGCCCTTTGTCTTTCAGAATATAACGGGGTCTATGCGTCTACATCTAACTTAGATAACCAAATCATCGAAATACAGATTAAGTTCGATCTATTTCGAGGTTTACGAAATCTGTCAGCCATTGGCATTGACATCAATCAATAGATCATCTATCGAAACGTATCTAGATAGTCCCGCCCGAAAGTCCGGGTAAGCCGTCACGAGTGACAGGGTGGTAAGGGGAATCGAGCTGCAACATTTAGCTCATGACGATGAAAATTGAATTGAAAGTTCGAGAGTAGATTACACATTGTTTCATGACATACAGCTCTGTAGAATCCCTTCAAAATGTAGAGAAATTGAAGCAGATTACTCACAATGGCAGAACTTGTTATAAATATAATCTAATTTTCGAAAATTAAGCATAAATACAGGTGTACTCACCTCTAAACTTTCCACAACTTTTTTTACTTTGTGCGGGTGACGTCAAATTCACAGCGGAAGTGACGAAGAGAGGTCAAATCGTCCCTTTTCAATCACATTCATATTCATAAGGTCCGGTCCAATCAAAGTTTGATAAATCGAGTATGCAAAACAAAAATGAATAATGCATAAGGAGTTTCTCGATACTTTTCGATATTTTCATGGTATCGGGGGCTTCGGGAAAATGAAATGTTACCAAATGGGCGTGGCCGAATCAGGGCCGAATACGCTTAGCCTGAATGGTGACGCTACAGCTTATATGCAAATGAGGGAATCCGCGGGTGCTACCTTTCCGTCTATAAGTTTAAATTTGTCTATGGTTAATGGTTTCGAAAATTGAGAGTAAAAAGTGACATTCATCGATTCTACACATTTTTCAGGAATCGTAACCGTTTCCCGACCCTGCGTCATGAATATTCATGAAAAAATGCGAAATCTGCCTAGGCTTGGTTACAAAAAAAAAAGACGCCCACGGGATGAGCTCCAGCGCTCAAGCTTTCTCTAGCGCGCGATAGTATTGCCGAGTTATCAATCATTGGTATTGCAAGCTCTGCCAGCATTACACCCCACAGCGGCAGGCCAATGTAATAGACGTATACGCTGTGCATTTGCCGAAAGAGGGAGGTATGCCGACCGTCACAAGTTATAAGCGTCATGCCATACGCTTATAAAATTTCGATTTTAAATCATAAATATCTTGATAATGAAATCAGCAATTGACCTGTAAAAGTCATACGATTCCCGACTGACCTAAAGGTTTCTAATTATCATTGCAGCATGAGCTAATTCAGATTTTTTTTTTCTGTTCTCCAACAAAGTTACTCAATGCCTATATATTTACGTACTTCCTCAATGTATTACACATGTTTTTGGCGTGTAAGATAAACAACATCGATAACAAGAGTACATCATGAGACGTCTGACGGAATTTGAAAGGCCGTTAACAAAGGAAAGCTCCTGGGCTCGTTGCATTTCAGCTAGAATATTTTGTTTTCCTCTAATTTTATTTTTTAATTCATTTTATTTAATTTCCAGGAAAACAGTATATATATAACAATAACAGAGAATACAAAATACAAACAGACATACAATTAATAATTGCAGGTTGTAAAAGAACGTATTAAAAAAGGAAAGAAAGAAGAGAGGAGAAAAAGAAGGAAAAAATTTCTTGCATCTGATTGTTTATTTTCAGTCTTACTTTGATAAAGGTCTTTGACCAAAATGTTGGCCAACATTTTGGCTCCTGCGGTGCTGTTATTTGACTCCTGAGTATTTACTCTTTCTTCGATCTATTATTTACACACCAACGCAGAACTTTCATATTTTGTTTAAATTTATTTATATATATATATATACACTCAACCAAAAAAGTAAGTTTCCCCCTCGCATTTTGGGATATATCTCAAAAAGTATTTTACCGATTTTCATAATTCAAACGGGAATGGAGAGGGAATTTTATTACTCATAACATGAATGGCATATCATTGCCACCAGATATCATTATTGGTGTGAAAAAATGCATTTTATGTCAAAATGCATGGAAAAAAAAGTTGCACTTTAGTGATTTGCATTGAATTTTACACACATAATCAAACAATCACTCATGATTCTGTACTATTAAGCATGGTTTATTGCATATTACTCTGACTATCTCTTTCTTTTCATGAGCATACAGTTTAATAGGGAAGCATATTGTACCTGAAGAAATTCCTGAGAATTGCATAACAATTTAAAAAGGTCATTTGCTAACTTGCATAGGAAATGTACACAATATGCTTCATATAACCTTAAGTGCAACTTTTTTCCCCATGCATTTTGACATAAAATGCATTTTTTTCACACCAATAATGATATCTGGTGGCAATGATATGCCATTCATCTTATGAGTAATAAAATTTCCTATCCATTCCCGTTTGAATTATGAAAATCGGTAAAATACTTTTTGAGATATATCCAAAAATGCTAGGGGGGAACTTACTTTTTTGGTTGAGTGTATATATATATATACAGTAAAAATCCAAACCATGCTATTAGATATTTGATACCCTTACTTTACAAAGTAATTACAATTGCATTAACCATATGTTGTATTTTTTATATACATGTATATCATGCAATACATTTACAGAATACACACAAAAAGTATTGAATTCAATTCAGCGTTACTCTTTAAAATGTGATAGGCCTGATAAGAAGAATATTTCATCATTAATAAGTTATACAATACACATCTCAATGCCTTCATTAAGGAACATATTTGCCTTATGTACAAATTGCATTGTTAACGATGTTAATATAACTAACATTGACATTACCAACTGATTTTTTTCCAATTATTTTTAAAGAGTACGTAATATTGGACAAGATATCGTTCAGTTGGGCACACTTAAAATGTCATAAAAGTATGATACATAACAATTCCCACACTGGACACTTATTCTCCAATTTTAAAAGTGTATAGACAAGACTTTCTTAATTATATTTACATGGGGACACAAATTATTTCATAGCGGATTTTACAGGTGCGTACTATCTGTATATGGAATGTTGCCTATTTGAAATCCGTATAGTTACTTACTGTAGCGTATTTATTATCTTCTTTGTTTTTTTTTTGTGAACGGAAATAAACTTTCTGGAAACTGGATTTACAATCAGTATACCAATTTACCTTGTAAAACAGACACTAAAAGAAATAAAGCCAATATTAATTGAGATTGAACCCAATCAGATATCTCAAAATAAAATGGCCGCATTTCTATTAATTTACAACATATGTAACCGCAGGTTGGACCAAACCCTCGATTTTATGACAGTTTATCTATAGTGTTTCGATAAACCTTACGCAGCAACACTCGATGTCTAGTTTACCATGTTAGCTAGCCGACGGAGTTTTCAGAGGTGGTCAATTCCAGCGTAACGGACATGACATTCAGACAGTTTTTTGTAATTCAAAACATCACACAATAGAATTGGCAGTCTCCAAACAATTTTTATTGAGTTTATCAGACACATTTGACTATCAGGGATATACTCATGAAATTTCACATCATTTTATTGAACGGTTGTGGAGAAAATGAACTCGTTGTGAGCGTAACGGACATGACACAAAATGGACAAGGCTTTTTAACCTACTTTTATTATGAAAATTCCTGTGAGTTTTGGGATAGAATGAACCTGGTTTGGGTATTAATTAAAACTTAAAGTCATGCTGTTATCATAAATTCATGTTTGATATTAGTTTTACATTGCATTCTTTTTTTATAGCTCAGAATGTAGCGTAACGGACATGACGCATTGAGCGTAACGGACATGACAGTTTTGTCCACTTTTTGTGAGCGGACATATTTGTTTTATTACGAGATATGGCAGATATTTTATTGTTCATATAGTAAGGTTGAAAGATAGGGACACACATCATAACTGGTATTCTGTACTATCTCATATATTTCTGTAATTTTAGAAGGGTTGGTTTTTCAATGTTTACACAAGATATAAAAAATAAAGCAAACTTGCTTCTGCACCAGCTAGCTACAATTTATGATACATTTTAGTTAATACTACCCTCCATACCAAAACAGAACAAATTATTAGTTGATGCTATGGTGTTTTCTCCTTTATATAGGCTAATATTTCTCAGATAGTATTAATATGCTAGCGTAACGGACATGACACCCTTGTGAAGTGAACCATATCTTCACTTCTTTCTTTCAAAAAAACATTTGGCATAAAAAAGACAAAACTAACAGCTCAGTACTACTACCAAATGTTAAATAGTAACACATCTAATTTCTTTTTTGCAGGTTTTAGTGATCTAACAACTATATTACAATGCATGGAATATAATGCTTAGAGTACCACAACAACATACAACAAAGTAGAGCACGTCTCAAGCTTTGAGGCAAAGAAAACTTAATGAACCAGACCTGATCAAAAGTTTGAACATATCATGAAAATGTCCTGAATGATTCACATCAGTTTTAAAGAAAGAAAGTTAACTACATGTATCTGCAACATGCACTAAAGCAGTTCCACAAAACCAGTGTCATTATGAAATGTCTAAGTTTCATGGAAAAGTGCAAGGGAGATGGCCAATAGTGGAACTGCATTGTCTTGGCTTCAGTAATCCACTATGTAAATAAACAGGGACATACCTGTTGCTGCATGTTGGTCATCAATCATGATCAAGATGTTGGAATGGGATTACATAACAGGGCTAGCAAGATCATCTGAAATTTACAGACTTTTATGGGTAAACTGGAAAATCTGCTTGTTGTTGTGTCTTAAATATAACAAGCAGATTTATATTTATGAGTCACTAGTATCTAGAAACATCCCACTATCCTCAAGCAATTGAAAATAATAATCAATCTATTAAATGGAGCCCACAATGTGGTTTCTGCCACTTGTCGTATATAAAGTGTCATGTCCGTTACGCAAAGTGTCATGTCCGTTACGCCATTTGCTTGAAAACTGACAGTGGTAAGGAAAAATGGTTGCTACACATGTAAGGGGATTTAGTTCTAACATAGAAGCTGAATTTACAGTAACCAAATACAAATTTCCTGTTGGCTATGAAAACTTTAAGTGAAAAACGTAACGGACATGACACTTCTAATGATAAAGAAATCACACAATTTTGAGGATCAATGCCTCGAAAATTGATGAATGATATAAACATTCATTGTGATTTTCTGTTGATATGTACACTGAACTACTGTTTAAAAGTTGAAGGAGACCTCCAGTAGATTTTAGGCCTTCATAAGAGACAGGAAGAATAAACTCTTCAAAAATAGCCACATTTTTGTGTTATTGCGATACATCATATTAGATTTTCACTGGTGGAAAAAAATACGAAAATTTGTCAGTTTAATGATTTGTCTATTGGAAAATGAACATTTATACATTACTTTTCAAGAATATTTGAGAGTTTAAGTGCAATTGCAAACTTCATTTTTTTACTAAAGTGAACATTTTTCATGGAATTGCCCAGGTCGGCACTACAAAGCGGTGTACAGGTTACGTCTCTAACTGCCGCACACGAAGGGACGTCATTTCGACCGCGTTATTAAACCTGTAAAAGAAATTAGTCTACTTACGCCCATAATTCCAATCAATGTTGGTATTGTCTATTTGCATTCATGTTTATACGATATCACTCTCGTGTGGTGTGTCAAAGACTGCGTCAGTTGTTGACGCAGTCCTATGTCGGCAAATAACTCCTTGAGTGCAAGGGGAATTATTTCAACTACTCATAAAAAGGGGTCTATAATATTCTATGTATTATCTGCTGAGGGAATCACGGGCTCATATTGTTGACCAGCGTTGGTTTGTTCATTCTTCAAATCTTGGTATATCCCAGGCAATGGTCGTGACGTAAGAGACAAGTACGGGTCAGGACTGCTCACGCCTTCTACTTCTATGTAAGCATGCTGGTCATCGTCTTCATTGCGACAATCAACGATGGATGTATCATACACTGGATTGATTATCTCTGGATCACCAGAGTTCTCTAGGCTGAAACAGGGTGGTCTGGGGAAAACAAAACAAAAACAAACAGACAAGGAACAAACGACGATTAACGAAGGTGTATTACCAGCTGTCCGTTGCTTTACTAAGACAAGTCTTGAGAGTGCGCTTATGCTCAAATTGTTCAGGCCAGAATGAGCGTCTTGAAAGGCGTTTAGTTCACAACACAGTTGCACGCCGATCGTAAACTCACAAAAAGGTGCACTTTTGAATCGGCGTTTCTCAAAAAAGACGGTTTCGGGTGAAGCATAAACACAATCATTCGTAAACGCGTTTCCGGTTCGCAAGAAAATCCGTGCGCCGCTTGTGCATGCATATCGCATGTATGTATGCAAGCAATGCTTGTAACTACTTTGAGATGAGCATTTCAAAATGCTCATTCTGCCTTCACAAAGTAAGCAAAAATGCACCTTTAGACGGATAAATCATGACTAATACAAACAAACAAGCTCACATACAACTACAGGCACGCAAGTCAATAGGTGATTCTTACTGCCTGAAAGTCATGTTGCATTTAACTTTCTAACCACTTGACTGCTACTGGGCTTATTACACATTGATAGCCTGCCCTCTGTGCTACAGCACTTTTTTGGTATTACAGTATTTTCACATATTTTATGTTTTGGAGTTTTATCATAAAAATTTGGTTATTTATTGCTAATAAAATTTTAAAAAATTGGAAGAGCGCCAGCTATTGTTCACACCCTGTATATCATCCAGGGGCGGATCCAGGATTTCCGAATAGGGGGGCCGGAAATTTGAAAATTGCAAAGTTCAATCACCAATAACATCAACTCATTACATAGGAGTACCGTACCTGTATCTGCGCACGATCTCAATTTCGAACTCGACGTGACAGGTGTCTCTTGTACAATTATTATACGTATTTCTGCGAGGACTGACGTCACTTGCCAGATCAATTTGTGGATTCTACATCTGGCGAGCGAGCGAAGCAAGCGAGCAAATTTTTGACACTTTAATTTTAAAGCCTTTAGAGGAAATATTATTACCAAAATATACGAGATAAGGTATTTACATCTGATATTCGGGCAGTTCGCTCTGCTGTCCGAACATCGGGTGACTTTGTTTGTTTGTTTATTCATTGGAACATACAAGTCATTTATACACATTTGAATTCTGAATATGAGTATATTGAAAATTGATATTAAACCAAAAAAAATTAGAACACAGGAGACCGTCGTCATGAGCGAATTGCTTGATATCGACGAATTTTGCACTGTCATCCGACTCAGAAAGACATATTTCGAGGATGGCGCTGGGCCAGAGCTACAGGGTGGGGGGGGGGGGGGGGTGGTGCAAGGGGGCGGTTGCCCCTATGATTTTTCAAGTGACCACCCTCCCCCCTAAAAAGAAACAGAAGAAAAAAATATATATATAGGCCCTATTTTATGTTAATATATACATGTATAATTCGTTGGAATGACCCAGTTGTGGGTCGGTCAATGGAGGTGCACACCAGCTTTGATTTTCATTTATCAGATTATTCATCAATTGTCTATTGTTTTGAACTACTTTCAGGCGCGGATCCAGAGGGGTGGGGGCGCAAGGGGCGTGCGCCCCCCTTTTTGTCTGACAAAGTATGCCCCCGGACCCCCTAGATGGCCGTTTGGCTTCGTCAAACGGAGGGCTCCTCAGTGTACGCCCCCCTTTCTGAAAAGCCTGTATCCGCCCCTGACTTTGGTTATATTTTTTGTATTATCATCATCATTATCATCATCATCATCATCATCATCATCATCATCATCATCATTGTCATTATTTGTTCATCTATAACATGAATAAATCTCAGTTGTAGGCAAGGGGGCACTATGCCTGCCCACTTTTCCAAATATCCAAACTCGCTTCAATCGCACGCAGTTCATGAGTAGAGCAGAACTGCATATTATGCAAAGAATAGAATTAAAAGAAAAAGAATAGAAAAAAATTAATATGTGATATTAAAGAGAATGTAGGAGTAGGGTATAGCAACATGAACTGATCAAAAAGAAATTTTCCATTCTCATCATAAGGGTGTGCGTAGGCTTAATAACGTTAGTTCGTTGAAACCCCAAAGTCTGTGGGTCGTCTTGCCCCTCCTATGATAATACCCTTGCGCCACCCCTGACAAAGGAGTTAATGAACGTTTAAGTGAGTGTGTTCTAACCGGCGAGGGAAGTGAAGTTGCGTATCTAGGCATTATGGGGCCCGGGGCAAACAATGAAGTTACCCTCCCCAACCCCTCAGAGTGCATACACTTACCTACGTTATTGTACACGCGAGGGAGCAAAGCGACCGAGCGAAAAAATGTTATAACCGTAAACAACGCAATTTCTTGTGCATTTTACCCAGGAAATTTTGCAACTGACCACCGCAATTGAGCAATAGAGAAGCTCAAATTGTATACATTGATAAACGGTTTTCTATTCACTCACTTCTAAAACTGGGAGCAAAATTAACGAAAACCCTTGAAAAGTAGTCGAGAAATTCAGCAAGGCGACCGAAAGTTGGGATTTCATTCAAATGTTGCAAATGTTGCAAATGCTGTTTTATACAGTTTATTGCGTGCGCAATATATCTAGCAAGATTCAGATGAAACTTATTACATGATCGCGAGCAAAACAACGACAATTACATTTTTTTTTTTCAAAATTTTGGACCCTTTAAGCTGTTTGAGAACTATATACGGGGGCGCAAATTACGAGATCCTTAAAGCTGTAATAATTAGGCAAGGGAGCAAAGCAACTGAGCTTTTGAAAATTTTTGCATTTCCAACCCTCAAAAACTGTATTTCTAATGCATTAACCGTTCGGATGGGGGGGGGGGGGGGGCGCATAATCCGTAAGCATTATGATTTTTTTCTTCATTTACCCCATTTCGTTTTTTTATCTTTTGCGTTTTTTGCGCCCCCTCCAAGTGCGGCCCGGGGCACGTGCCTCCTCCTCTGCCCAGCCACTGATACTGGGGGCGCAAAATTACGAGATCCTGAAAGAAAATAATTGTGCGAGTATGCAAAGCGACCGAGCTTTGGAAAATTTTCGCATTTCAGACCTTCAAAATCGACATTTGGGGCGCATAATCCGTAAGGATTAAGATTTTTCTTCATTTTCCCCTTATTTTCTTTCTCTCCTTTGCTTTTTTTTTCGCCCCCTCCTAGTGCCGCCCTGCCTCCTAGATACGCCACTGAGCGAAGCGACCGAGCCGGGGGAGGGTGTGGGAGGGAGGCCTCCCCCTCCCACACCAGGGACTTTTTCAAAAATCTGTCTATTAAACTTGCATTTTAGAGCATCCCAAAATGTTTTTTTAATGAAAAGAAGGAATGCATGGATCTACGCCAATGGACGAAACCCCTTAATTGAGAATAACAATGCGAGCGAACGAATTTTCTTCGATATTTTCGCATTGAAATTATGGCATTTCTTATTTCCTTAATTCTAATCATTAAATAATGTGATGGTATTTAAAGATCAAACAATGATAATCATAAGTTTTAAGGTAATGTATAACAATTCTTGTTTATTTTATCCAAAATACTGGGGGGATGATAATACAGGCCATACCCCCACCTAATTTTTTAAAATTTATATATATATATATATACCCCCATTCCCCCCCCCCCCCCCCCCCGGGCTCGACATTATCATGAGTGCTTTTACATATCACCCATAACACACCTTTGCTAGACTCCTACTCAAATGTGCACCCCAGTGCTGAGCGCAACTGAACATGTGCACACCCTAACCCCCCCCCCCCATTCCCTTATCTAACGCTGCCGTCATGCACGGCCGGCCCCATCTTTTCAAATAAATTCTTCAGGAATGGCTTCTTTGGAGGGGCATTATCATCAGAGCATTTGTACTAAGCATTTCAGACACTCCGTTTAGGCTGAGAGTTTTTGGAGAAATAGGTTGCATTCCGACTTAATTTTCCACAAGCCAGGACCGGCCCGGGTTTCGCACGTGCTTGACCCCTCAAATGTCAATGCCCCCCTGCATTGTTACCGTCACTGTCAGGTCGTATGTCTCCCCCTCTCTATCTTTCTCTTTCTTTCTTTCTTTCTTTCTTTTCCTCCTTATCCTTTTTTCCTTATTTTCTTTCCCCTTTTTCCCCCTTCTTTCCTTCCTCCTTTCTTCTTCTTTTTCTTTTCCCCTCTTTTTTCTTTTTTTTTCGCCGCCAATAGGGGGGGGGGGGGCCGCGGCCGATTCGGCCCCCACCTCAATCAAATCAATCGGCAGTGCTATCGTTCTGAAAGTGCAATAGCCTAGCCTAAGCCCCTACTGAGCGACTTTTTGAGAAGATGGCGAGACCAAAAAAATACGGGTCTACCTTTCCCAAAAGTTGACAAACCTTCATTTGTGTGCCCCCTCTTTTACTAAATCCTGGATCCGCCCCTGGTTGTAGCTTTCCCTTTTTCGAAGATTTCAAAGCGCGGCATGATTCAACATGGCCATAAAAATATGAATTAGGCCAACTCCAATAAAAGATTAAAACAGGGCATGACTCGGCCACTAATCCCCAACAATTTCATATTGAAAGGCCTATTGTTTCAGAAAAATGTTTTGAAAAAATTGTTTTAGCAAGAACAATGCAGCAGTAGTACTGAATTACATAACATATTTGTGTATAGGGTCATCTTCAATGAAGATGCTTACTCGTACCCAATGTACCCAATATGTTACATAAAATTTGAAGTGCAACTTTTTTTGCACATTGTATCAGAAAATACATTTCTGACGATGAAAACGTAATTCTATGACAACCATTTACCATTCACATTGTGTGTAAGAAAATTGCGCACCCATTACCGTTTGCGAGATCAAAATCGGCAATATATTTTTTGAGATATATAAAAAGAATGCTAGTGGGGACTTACTTTTTTGGTTGAGTGAATAAGCAATCAGTGTCGTAGAGCCTTGATGCTCGGCCTTGGCCTTGCGGTTAAGGCCGTTTTTTCAATGCCTTGGCCTTGGAGTTGGATACGTTGGCCTTTGGCACTCCTTTGTCTTATATAGCCTTGAGTATTCCAAGCCTTGATCATCTCCAGAAAATTCAAGGCATTTTCAAGGCATATGGAACTTTGCTATTTTTCCGAGCAATTGGTTGTTTTGTGCAGTAACGCTATAACATGTAGCTAATACAAGATCTAGGTAATCAAATAGACTTGGGAAATGAATTCATTTTTAGATTAATATGATAGAGTCATGATGATGATGATGACGAGTATACTTCTACTACTACTACTACTACTACTACTACTGTTACTACTCATCATCATCATCATTATCATCATCGTCATCATCATAACAATAATAATAATGATGATGATGATAATAGTAATAGCGCATGAAATATAGGTGCAGATTGGAACTTGCATTTCTTGTCTTTTGTAAGTTTGAACGAAGCATTTTGATATGTTGGTGAATTTGGTAAGAGGCTTCTGCTATATTATTCCTCCCATTTTCATATGCAATGATTAGTACTAAGTTTTAGGTATAGGCGTACATCTACTTTTGTGTACTTTGTTTGGCAGGGGGGCACTTGAATGGGGCACAAAAACCTTATTTGAGAAACAGACAGGGTAGAACAGGAAGAGAAAAATATGATCATATTTTGAATTATATACACCCCAATACGCAGGGTAAATTGCTTTAGGAATAAGTCTTTTTAGGGTATAAAATGCGAATGATGTTCTAAAGCTTGTTCGCTTTGCTCCCTCACATAACGTTGCTTCATGCAGGATTTCGTAATTTCACGCCCCATTATACATATAATTATATGATAAATATAGTTTAGAAATCGCTTTTAAAAGGGTTCAAAATTTTAAAAAGAAAGTAATGTAATTCTTGTGCTTTGCTCCCTAATATAGTCCTTTCAATTTCATCAGCCTCTTTTTATAAGTATTTTGCCCCGAATATACGATAAAGCTCAAATAGCACTTGCCATGTCCGACTTTTGAAAAAAATCGTAACTTTCGTTTGTCTTACTAAATTCTTCGGCAAGAATTCTCCTGGGTTTTCATGAATTTGACGCCCAATCTGAGAAACCATTTAGGTTAATCAATGTTCATGATTCGAAATTCTATACCGGCTGCACGAAGCCGACCGAATTCTCGCACGAGAGCTCGAGCTCAGGCGGAGCGTGCATGTTTGTGCGGCGACCAGTCTATCCGAGGTTTGCGCCCCGCGGGGCAACGGCATGATCAGGTAACGATCACGGTGCCCTCTCGCGGCATTAAAACGTCCACCATCTGCGGTTGAGTATCCCTTTAAATATTAAAAATGTACAAAAATCTACTGCTCGATTGCTTTGTTCGGTTGCTTTGCTCCCTCGCTTGTAAAGTTAAGTATACCTCCTCCAGGAAAAAAGTATGTATACATACTGTTTATTTCGGGGGGGGGGGGGGTGGGAAGGGCAAGTTCATTGTTTGCTCTGAGCCCCATAATCCCAAGATACACGAATAGAGCACTATTTGCTATGCAACCTTCGATTGATACCTCACATGCACTATCTTGGCAAGAGGCCTTAAATTGTGGGTTTAAGAGCAGTGACAAATCTGTTAAAATCACAATAATATACAGTGCCTTGCATGACTTACTAACCGAATGCAAGCTCCCAATCAAGCTTTGTTCAAGTAAAAGTCCTGATATTTGACGCAAGAGCACTCTAAAAAAAATGAAGACCCTCTTTATTAGTTAGCCTACTTCACTCGCTCACATAATATAATAAGATGATTACACTACGTCGAATCCATGCAGTGTATGAAGGTAACTATGGTTAATTCTTCCTTATGAAGGTTGCTGTTAATAATCATTAGCTGAAATTGTCTTGTTTCTCCTTATAAACTTTTATCAAACTTCTGAAGTGGATTCGAATAAACAATCCTTTGAAGGATCAAAAGTATCTGGTGTGCTTTATACCAAGTGTTTATGAATCACTATATGGTTTCAGTATAAATAACCCCTTATGATAAAATGATTGACTGACGTATAGTCTCAGTTTCATACCATTTCATCATGCTGGCACTGTTTCCGAAGTACTATGATTTACATGTGTCACGCTTTGTTAAGAATGAACACAGTAATTTCAATTTAAATGCAAACTATGGTAAGTTCCCAGTATGATACAGAGAAGGCAGAAGATGTATTTTATGAAATACCTTTGATCGTCAACATCAAATCATATATTCAAGAAGTAATTTACAACAAATAAAGCAAGTAAAATCGTCACTATCATAACTATGTATCTTTCATTGTCTCCTCCACCTGCTAATAAAATTCTAACCTGTATTTTCGACGGAGAAAGACAGTAATGATGACACCTAGAACACAGGCAACTACAACTGATGTCGCTATCCAGAGGACTCCACCAAAATTAAAGCCTTCTGTTCGAAAATGAGTGAAATATAAACCAAGAAAAAGAGATTCGGTTTCCATCCTAAAGCTTTGTAATAGCATCATTCCCGAGGGTGCAAAATATAACATTTTATGGTTGTAGTCTTCCTTCCTGCACCCTTAATTATACACATTTTCACCCCTTGAGGTTTATTGTTGCCCACTTAATCTTGTCCAGGTCATAGGTCCAGGTTGCTAATTCGCACGTTTTAAAGGTCACATTAATATGCACCCTTTTCATGCTATTTCTAGTAATGCTGCTTTCGTAACGTTTCTGGTGCAAATGACAACCTATTTTGCCCGTGCTTAAGATGTTTTCACCCATTAAACCGCAGAAGCAACAACAAGAATATAATAACAATATTACTTCGACGTCTTTAGTTTATAATTAAATCCCTATCGTGCTCTCATTTTCACTGTATTTAAAAACGAATGATTTTGAGTGACTATACCTTTTTTCAATCATTGGTAGGATAATCAATTGGGTGAATAAGGCATTTCATGAATATCCAGACACCTTGATTATTTTGTCCATGTTATATTTGACAAAAATGAAAAGAAAACAATGAAAACAATGATGAAAACTATGTACTACATCATACCTCACAATAGCGCTTGTAGTGTAAAATTTGACAGACATGGCGCGGTATACTGTTCACTACTACTACTACTACTAGTATTATTATTATTATTATTATTATTATTAGTATTATTATTATTATTATGAAACTACGTGAATTATATGATAAAAAATAAAACTTATTGCCGCAATCATAACCTATTTGGAGCATTTAAAAGCAAATTGATTTTTACCAACCTGTTTGCATATCCTTTTCCCCTGAATTTGGGAGATCGTTGGATTGAATGGCGGCAGTCAGTGTTGGTGTAACACTGTTGCTGGATACAGATTGTCTCGAGATCGCTGGAGGAAAGATTGAGATCGTTAAATATTTGTAACATGTTGCGGACGTTCGGTATGGCCGATTATCAGAACCCACAATTGAAGAAAAAAACAGACTTCGATCGATATGAATAAATATCATCCGGACATATTTCATTATTGCAATCAATGATAATAACAACGATAATCATAATGTAGTAGTAACAAAAACAATAATAGAACAACGACGACAACAATAATAATCATTATCATTATAATGTAATACTCCTACTCCTCCTAACTCCCATTAAACTACTTTTACGGTGCATGTATGAAGCGATGGTTCTATTAAATTAATATTGCAAAATGAAAAAAACAAAACAAAACAAAACAAAACACAACACAACAGCAAACAATTATTTAAAAAAAGAACACACACAGACAAGAAAACGTTATATGCATCAATAAATATTAAATCCTACTTATATCGTTATGACTAATACGCATTGTTATCATTGCAGTCAATGACTACTAATGCAATGAGGCCTACTCTTATTTACAACACTTAAAATAAAAATAAGTTGTATCAACCTGCCGTTATTATTTCCCCCCTTGTCGTCAAAAGCTTCGTTACTGGGGTTTTGTCAATCAGAGTTGTATCACTTGATCCTGGCGTGGGTTCCGAAACTGCTTAGGAAATTAAAGAGTTTTGTTAAACCGTTCAAACTGTTAAAGTGGAAATAACCCTTTCATAGAAAGTTGGCTTGGATAAAAGCAGAAAATCAGAGAAACATTAGTGAAAGTTTGAGATAAATTGGACAAAATATAAAGAAGTTATGAATCTTAAACAGTTGGTAATGCGGTCAAGTTACTTTCCCACTTGTTTTGTACATGAATTAATCAAAGTGGGCTATCCCTTTTCTCTACTCTTATGGTGAAACAAACATTTCTTTTTCATGTGAGGATGTGTAATATCTTACCAATGATGCATCATGGACAAAAAGAGTGTGTTTTATATTTTTTTGTACACACCAAATGAGTTCTCCATGACATCAAACTTCTTGACCGCATTGCCAATAGGGGATTGATTCCCCAGAGTGATCTCAACTTTCACACACCCATAACTTGCTAATATTATTCTTTGTCCGATTTTTCTTCTTCTACTCAATCCAAATGTATTTGAAGGATTGAGTTCCCTTTAAGTAGTTAAACTTGTTATCAAATATCCTGAAAAAGGTATTTATAACATTAAATGAAACCCTGCCCCAACACCCCTCCCTGTAACATTTTAGTATCTGATTCTATCAGCAACACTTCTTTCAGGTCCCACGGGTTAAATACAAAAATGTCTCTTGGGCATGATGAAATCGCCGCTGATATCCACTATTATCAATGCCATCATGGATATCATTGGATCATCATTCACTTCCATAAAATTTTCTAAATATCACTTCTAACAGCATGTATTGAACAACAAAGTATTAATAATGATGTTGACAACCCAGATAGCAATAAATAGAATTGATATTCACCACGATAATATTTAATAATATTTAGTGGTAATTGGAGGATAACTCCATCTACGGAAAAAATGCAACTTTGACGAATTTTCGATTGAAGTGGCTCGATCGATATTAAGAACTTTAACATATACCTATGAAATGGTCTTGGTCTTTGAGGTCGTCCATTAACTAGGGGCACATGCCATTGTTACATTGTGTAACATTGTGTAGAGAGGGGTGTAACTTAGTGGAGAGATGTATATAATATGATACTGTATATGATGCACAAATGTTGACCTAAATGATATATTTGTTTTGTTGAAAACAGTTGGACATGTTGAAAAGCAAAGCTTGTATATTACATTATATAACTTAGAGGCCTTTCACACTCCCTGCTGGACCGCTCCAAGTTAGACCGCTCTAGAGGAAGCGGTCTAAGAACCGTTCATCAAGACCACCTCGCGATGTGGTCTTCTAGAGCGCTCCAGAAGAACGCTTCCCGGACCGCTTGAGCATTCACACTCACCAGTCCTGGGAACCGCCCCTGAGGAACCGTTCTTAGAGCGCTCTAACGAAGTGAGTGTGAAAGGGCTCTTAATCAAGATAAGATCGTTTAATAATATCAATTTCATAAAGAATCATTACGAAAGCGAAATATTGATAAGAGAGCATTGATAATTGAGTTGAGGTAGATGGACTATTGCCTCAACCCACAAGAAAAACTAAAGTGTGAAAGTAAAGTCAAAGTGCTAGACGGTGTGGAAACAAAATAATGAAAATTGTCTGGTTGGGTATTTATGTATGGAACTATTTTGTTAACATGTCAATGAAAGCCTGTGGCAGTTCATATTTTATTCAATTTATACATAAACTGTCCTGTCTGAAAAAGAAATAAATCTGGAAACTTTAGAATTTTTGATTCGTAAAATAAAGGATCGCTATGTGAATTATCCTTATGATTTCCTTTGTAAGATATTTGCTAGCGTTACCCCCAGGCCATTCTCCAATAAGTAAGATAAACAATATTAGTGAAAAATGTAGTATGAAAAGTATCGTCGTTGGGAAGAAATATTTGAGTTTATCGTCATTCGTAAGCCCTGAAAAATTTTGTTGATGATACCCTATCAAAATTTGTAAAAGGCAGTTAAGTATATGAAAAACAATGGCATGGGCTATAGTATCTATGCATGTTAATATTGCCTGTGATGTATTTGCTTGATTTGCTCGAAAACCAAACTGCGGATCACAAATAATGTTTGTGAGAAAGGCTGTAACTCTAATAAAGACAATTATTTCTAAAACTTTGGAGAGGGATGGTAATAATGATATTGGCCTATATTTATTGGTTTCTAAAGCATCACCATTCATTATTGGCTTCTAAAACATCTCCCTTCACACTTAGAAATAAAGGTACAATTTTGCACCCTTCAAATGCAACACTGGCAGCACCTTTTTAGGTGCAACTTTGCATCCTAAGCAGCTTTTTGCACCTTTAAGGGTGCAGTTAGCTACATTTTGCACCCTTAAAGGGTGCAGAGTTGTACCTTTTAGAAAAGGTACAAATTTGCACCCTTTGGATGCAAAAATTTCTGCACCCTTAAAGGTGCAAAGTTGCACCTTTTAGGGTGCAAACGGGCATTAAAGGGCCAAACAAGAACAAAAAGATTGCACCCAAAAAGGTGCTGCCGGTGTTGCATTTGAAGGGTGCAAAATTGTACCTTTATTTCTAAGTGTGAATGGAGATGTTTTAGAAGCCAATAATGAATGGTGATGCTTTAGAAACCAATAAATATAGGCCAATATCAAAATTAGGGTGCAAACCTGGACCTTTTTTTCTAAGTGTGTTGAATATTGGGATGGCTTTAGCTATAATATTTACGCTATTTGGTAATATACCGGAAGTTAATGGTAAGTTAAACATATGAACCATATGATTTGCAATCGACAAGATAATTAACTTGAGCAGGTAATTGCCACTATCGTCATTACTTGGTTGGGAACAATAATTTCCTCGCGGTTTGTTGGGGCATGATGCAGTCCTATTAAATCCAAAAATATAACGGTCCATGAAACAAACACATAATGACTAGTGTACCTGAAAAGGTTAAACATCCCGGGAACATAACACAGGCCTTAGTTGCCTCTAGTGAAGAACAGGAAGGACATTTTAGATTGCATTTTCACTGAGGTATTCGTAATGGGACAAAGGATTAAAGTGCTCTAGTAAACAAAATGATAACTATTTTATTTACCTCCAGATGGCTCTTCGTAAACTGTTATATTGAGAATCCCAACATTAGTAACTTCCTTCCCCCGAATAGCTTTGAAAGAAATCTGTTAAGTGTTTAAAAAAAGTGATGTGTTTCAGTGGAGGTGAAATTGTTATCAAAATAACGAAAAAATGAATCTTTCTTAATCACTTTTATATTATGTTTATATATATACATGTATATAAGTGACAGCTACTATTTCTTCTTCTTCTTCTTCTTCTTATTCAAATCATTATAATTCATAGTGTTCTTATTAGAATAATTGTTATCTGTTTTTGTCTATTATCGTAATCGTTATGATTATATTTTCATAAATAAATTATAATTTTAAAAACGCTACGGCCCCTTATTCTGAACTCCTGTTTAAGTGTGGCCTATATGCCTCTGAAAGAAAATTACGTTTGACTTATAATGTCTGGCTTTTATCCAGTTATGAGCCAATTCTTGCACATGTGTGAAATATGCCTACTTCTAAATTGCAATGAATTATGAAAAGATTGGTACAGTCTATAGAAGAAGAAATTAAATTTAAATGTTGATATATCACTTTAGCACCTATTGTAAGGCAACAAATCTTTAACCAATAATCATGAGTCTACTCACAATTAATAATAATAATAATAATAATAATACATGTGACTTGTATAGCGCACTTTCCATCCTGATTAGATGCTCAAGGCGCTCAAAAAAAATTATACTATCATTAAATGCAATACATTGTGAAGTTGATTCCATTAAATATCGCCAATGAGTCGTTATAGTTTGATTCTTTAAATATAACATAATATGATTACAAGTAATAACAATTTTGCCATCTCTTGGTATATCTTTATAGGAAAGTAAAGATAATACATTTACGTTTCTGCATTCGAAGGATATGTTTCTGAATTTCCATTCGGCACGTTCGGTAGTAAAGTCCAGTGTATGGTTTTGACATTCACCATTGCACAGTTTCACAAAAAAGGAACTAGAGGAGTTACCATGATACGGATTTGTATCAAAATGGTATAAAAATGACAGTATCCCACGGCCAGACTTTGGAATAGCCTCAGGGGGTAAAATGCATTCAGTATATCTTCCTTCTTTCGCCGCAATGGACGTTCCTGTCGGAAGAGGATTGTTGAGCGCCGCCCGAAAGTAAGGCTGTGGACCAATATCTGAAAGTTAACATACAGAAAGAAGTGGTATTAAGACCTTTCATAAAATCATGAATATACTAGTAAACTCTCGTGACAGACGTTTCCTTAAAAAAAACCCGAGGAAAAATAGAACAGCAGAGCTGCTATTTAATAATTTCGAACCCGAAACTTGTCAATTTGACTTGAATTTGAGTCGCCTTTAACATCGTACATTCAAACTATTATAAAAATGACTTTGATATTTTCCTATATTTGTACGAGATTATCTTTCAGATTTCAATAGATCCTCGGCATAATTGAAGAGATAATTTTGACATTATATTTTTCATTTAAACAAACATCAAGTGGACATGTAGTACCCTGTACCTATTACAGAGATCCTTTTTAGTTTTTAGGTAGGTCCGTTTGTCTTGTTGCCTTCCATTGGCTTTTTTAAAAATAGCTTTGGCCACATTACCATATTCATCATATTCAACCCGATTATAAACCAGTATATGGGTATAATGGTACATTCCTATGCATAACATGTGGTCCAAGCTTCTACCAAATAACACTGATATTGAATAGACGAGCTTTCGTCCATGTGGACTTTGCAATCAATCAATCAATCAATCAATCAATCAATCAATCAATCAATCATTTCAAGGTTTATTTAAAAAAATACAGAATACAGCTAAAATGCACATTCTGCATCCAGTAGGCTGAAATGTACGTGCCCACAATGGTAAACGGATACAAAATAATGTACATGTAATATGTATAAAAGAATAACCATTCAAAGAACAACCATTCAAAAATTAATAAAACATATCAACATTATCTAAGGAAGTTAAAATGCTGGCCTGATTAAAAAGAGATACTAAAACATATGAAATACAATATATTTAGATAAAAAAGTATACAAAATAAAAATAGATGTTCAGTTTAAAACAAAGCTTTAAAAAAAATCAGCGATTATAAATAAATCAATAAAATATGGTATTGCACTTTGTTTGAAACGAGAGGTCTTACATTTATTTTGACTATACTTTTGTATGTTTCGTAATGACATGCCAACAATTTTTCGTTCAGGTAACCAGTCTTTACAATGTGGGTTTTTGATTAAAGATTCAGTAAAATACACAATTGTTCGCCTTATTTATTGGCATCGTTTCAGGGCATATTCATAGTCTACAGTGAGTCCCCAAAAAAGTTTACAGTTGGAAAAAGTCTCCCCAAATAAATAGGGTCCCTCCTTCACAATAACACACACAAAAATTGACTATGTATTACGCTTGAGTGATCTTAAATCACTTTTCAGAAAGGGTGCAAAATTCAGACGTGACAAGAATTGGTATTTGTTCTAACTGGTATCAACAAAGTTGAGAACGTTTGAAATTGACAGTTGAAAAAGTCTCCCCAATTGAATATTTCAAATTATTTTCAAGAATATTTCATACGAGTGGTTAGCCTATTAAGTCACACCAAAATATCACACAATATTTAACGCTTGAGGGTCATGCATCACTGAACACCACTGACTTCAAATATTTTTAAACAAATTGGTTCACTTTCTTTATAAACAAAATAGGCAACGATGTTAAAGAGATGCCTTTTGTGTCACGGCTTGGGAGCTCCAGTTCTCATTATGGATGGTTTTTCTTCATAGTGAGATGTTATTAACCCATGCTTCAGGATTTTTGTTTTGCAAAATCCTTTTCAGATAGGAAACGATTTGCAAAGAAGTCTGGGTCAATTTTTTGGCAAGGTTGCATGACAAAGAACCAGTGAGAACCAGAAGGGTTGCAAGATCACAAAGCAATGCTAATCAAAAACCATAAAGAAGAAAAAACTCATACATAAGATTTGAATTTGCAGATTTTCAAAAATGTCGCCTTTTGATGAAAATCGGCGGTAGATGCCTGCAGCACTCATAAAACAAACGAATATTTTCTCTGTGCTCTGTGAAGATGTCACTTCTTATTCTTGGTAAAAGTTTATGACAAACAATGCTTTGTGAAATTCTTAAAAAACTTTCGTTAAGGCGTAACATCAATCATTATGAGATTTGCTTACTATGGAATGGCCATGAAGAGCAACAAATCTAGTCAACCCAAACCATGCCTTTTGTGTTTTACAAGGACTAAGTGAACCAACTAGAATTTTGCACTAAATTTTAAAGACAGTGGTGTACACTGAATGTGTGACCCGCGAAGACTAAACAAGTTACCATTGGAAAGCAAATGAATTCTTCTTTCATATGATATGAAATTAAAAACCGGTAAATACATTTATATGAAATTTGGGCTGCCCTCCTTTTTAAACGTCCAGTATAAATATATAGGGTCCCAAGTCCTTGTGTTGCCATAAAGCCATTATGGTAATAGCCGGGAGGGCGCATTGTTATACATTATTTGTATATATATATATATATATATAGCGAGAGAAGTGTGGATGTATGTAATGTTCGGTTAAACCATATTAAATTTAGATATTAGGTTTATAATAAATGCATGTGTACACGTACATGCATAGTGCACGAATACTGGTACACAGATTCTCACGTACATTTGCACCTACACCTGTGATATACGAACGGAATATGTACACGTACACATACTTGTACATTTATATATGAAATTACATGGTAACATATCATTCTTTTTACACCTCTTTGTCATACTTTTATCCATATCTCCTTACGAACACGTATGTTACGAAACGCACGTAGTTTACTTGACTATTCAACGCATAAAGAGAGTACAAACCAAATTAATCATCTTAAAGCCAAAATTGTCTTGCCTTTAATAATTATCATCCCCTCAACGCTGGAACTTCATTATATGCCCCCCCCCTTCTTTTACCTTGTTCCGGTCGGACGCACCATTTAATACTTACATGTGTAGTAACGCCCTCTACATGACGTCCGTATTACATGTATACCTATTATTGCACAGAACACCTACACCTTACACTCAAGACATCATATATTTGCTTCGACCTTAAAAGTCAGGTAATTGTTTACTTTGCTTAATTTTGTTTCTATTTAGTTCTATTTTCGTTATTTCATTTACTCCTGCCCAGTAACATCTCTTCAATCTCACCTACTCATGTTGATTTATGTTGCCAGCTTTATGATAATTTTGTTCTGTTGTCTTTAGTTTTGTTTTGGCGAGTAACATCTTTTCAATATCACTAACTCGTGTTGATTTATGTTGCCAACTTTATGATAATTCTGTTCTGTTGTCTTTAGATTTGTTAAGTTGCTCATTGTTATTTTTTTCATTCTGTTTGATTTAGCAAATAAACTTGAAGAAGGCCAGGAGCCGAAATCTTTTAAATTAACCCAGTGACCTAGCTGCTTCATTCCGTTCCATCATTATCTGGTCATATATATATATATATATATATATATATATATATATAGGTGTGTGTGTGAGGGTGCGCGCGCGTGTGGGTGTGTTTAACCGTATGTCCGAGGACATTTTCGGACAGAGAACAAAAAAAAAAATCATAAGAACAATGGTCCTCGGAAGCCGGACAATAGTCCTCGATCGATGAACAATGAATTTGTGCCTTTAAATATTCCGTCGACTGTCCGAGGACGGAGGAACAACAGAGGAACAATACTTGTCCTCGGAAATAAAGCAATACAAGACCGTGTGTGTGTGTGTGCGCATGATAAGTGTAAAGAAATATGCAACAGCTTTAGTAACTTGTTTAGAGGTTCAATGTAACTTTATTATAAAGGTATAGGCCTAAGTGAAAAATTATTATATCAAAATGCGGCATGTCATAGTTCAAAACACACCTGCCCACCCCCGATAAAGAAATTAATCTATAGGCTTCGCCTTTTATTGTAATTAGATTCATAAGATAACAAACCATTGTCCTAACTGACGAGGTGACGGTGTCCCAAATACTACGGTGAAAGTGGCGATATTCGGGCAACCACTACATCATATTCGGGCAACGTACGAATTACCCGAATAATCTCATACATGTATTTGAGCAGGAAGATGCCCGAATAATTTCTGAACGTTTCTAATATAAAGAGTGTTAGATATTTTGCTCTCTCTCTTTTCGTTCACTCGCAAGAATTTAAAACTGGAAATTCGGGCAAAAGACGTCCACCCATAGCGAAAATGTGCCCGTACGCATATGATTTGTCCTTCTTGTTCCGTCTTTTGTAAAGTTTAATCCTTTAAATCGTTACTATTCCTAGCCTTTGGTGTTTACAATATTTTTCAATGCTTTCTTTCCGATAGAAGAGTTGTTATGTCTATACATGGCCATGTATCTGTCTTCTTATTTTTAACCTTTTATTGGGCATTTTATGCATGATTGCCCAGTCTAATTTTTGTTATGTATTGATGATTTACCTTTTGCTCTGCTTCCAGACTGGTCTCTTTTTTTCATTCTCATTTTCATAAAATTAATCAAATGTAGTTTTCATTGCTGTTATTTTTTTCTTACAACTCAAACTTTAATGCTCTTAATTTTGATTGTAATGGTCGAAAATGTTTCTGCAATAAGTTGTGTTGTCAATTATTTTGTATATTGTGAATCGCACAATACTTATTGTTATATACTTTGAAAAATGAAAGTGTAATGAAATAAAATCTAAATCTAAATCTGAAACTGAAGGTTTTAGTGAAAAATTGACATCGTTGACCAAATAATGAGTGTGAGGGGCCGATGATTCCCACCAACGCAACAGTGAGCGTTGCTGATTTACGAGTCTTATACTGTTTACATATTGCGTTTGCGCTGTTGATTCTTCTGCCTGTGATTTTGAGAGATAGCTCCGATTCTATACAGATACCGCCGATTTTCTTTGGAGATATGTGAAATGGCACCAATTTCCATGGGCGATGGCGCCGATGAGATGGCAACCATGACACTGATTACTAGTATGCTAAATGATAACGCTGATTACGTGTTAGACGGGGACAGGGGTGTTGATCCGTTTGTCGGATTGGGGGGGGGGGGGGGGGGGGGGTAAATGAAAGTATATAGTACCCTACATAATTTTTAACCCCTCTTAATAACCAGTTTCTCCAGGGTTACATGAAGCCCGGAAAATTAGAGAATTTTGCGCGGCGAAATATTGAAGTCTGAACGTGTAATACCTTTGTATTTCGTTGTTTGGAAGGTTTCATTTTCCGAGTTTTGCATCATTTTCTCATATTTTATTTTACACCTCCGGATTTATGGTGGGGACGGAAAGCAAAACGATACGTTTGCACCCCCAATATTTTCTTTGCGGGCCACTGCCCTCTTGCCTCCCCCCCCCCTCACCCCAGCGTCGACGCCACTGGACGGGGCCAAATAATGTAAGCAACACAGTCACGCCTTTGGCGCTTTTGAAAAAATATAACACATAATGGCTGCGCACGCCCCCTGGATCCGCCAATGCGAAACAATAAGTTTTCTGTACCTATTCATATTCCATCTATTCTCCAGCTATATTCCCCTGCTCTATAATTGGTCGTGATAACTTACCAAGATGCTCATTTCCTAGAGTTGTCACAAACCAATATGTGTTGCTGCTCTCGTCACCTTTAATGATACCGCAGGGTTCTTCATGTTGTTGTGTTCCAAATGAGCAATTCCAAACTGTAAAAGTAAAAAGTTTCATGTAAGACTGGCCGAAAGGAACATTACATTCGTACTCATAGGTGTACAATTTTCCTTTTGTAGCCACTGTTATACGTCTCCTATGACAGTTCTACAGTCGAGTGAGGCGATAGAGTGTCGGGTAGGGGGGGGGGGGGGGAGTTAGGTGGATCTGAATTAAACATAAAAATACACATATTTTCTGTTTAAGTCTCGTTTGCATTTCCTTTCCAAAAATGTTGACACTTTCTTTGTGGTGATTAATATAGTGTCATAAGAATGTACTAAATATGAGATAAAAACGAGCCGAATATTAGTGAAACTTGCATGATTAAGGAGGAGGAGGAGGAGCATGCATGAATGGGCCAGGTATCTTTTCTTTAAGCATAAACAAACAGCACATGGAAACCGATACATATATTTTGTGCTATAATAAATGCTTTGAAAAACTGAATATGTGGTAGATTTTAGATCAGCAAACTGGTTACTTCCTTATGTAAATTAAAAAATCTCTCTACGAAGAGCAATGGAGCACTCTCGAGTTTCTAAGGAGCATTTTATTTCCATTTCCTGCAATTCATATCCAACTTAATACTATAAACGGTTTTGGTTTTGCCTTTGTGAACTATTATTCAAGGACTTTGCTGAAGAGCTATGGCTGGCTGAGTGGGTGGGATTGGCAAATCGGGTGTCGTATCTTCCTTTAAGGCTTCTTACGGAAAGTTTTTACATCGGCGGGCCCTCGGCGGCGCCGATTGATTCGGCGCGCCTGCGGAGCGGCTTTGTTCTCAACACGCCGACTGAGCGATGCGGCGGAAGTTCTATTTATCTCGTTTAGCAGGTGGATCGCCGTAAATAGCCCGCACTGACATTGTTGGATAGTTTTTGAGATCCGGGTTGTTGAATACCCCCCTCTAGTGTTTGGTTTATGCATATGCTAGAAGCCAAATTAATACATGAAAAATACGGCGAACAGCGACGACTTTATAGGAATACATGTCAACTGGTATTTTTATTATTTTACTTCTGTTAAATATCTAGTACTAGTGTTTATGGTTATAGTTATGCTATTAAAAGATGCCAAAATCTTAATTGTCCAAAAGGAGGCAGTGCAACACTCATGAATAGAAAATAACATAATTATATAGTATGTCGAGTAATTCCCTGCTTTAAAAGAGTTATTTCAAATTAAATGAAATCAACAGCCATGAGTTCTTTCTTCTTCTTAACTATTTTATGTTTCTTCTTTCTTTTTACCATAAAATATTACGAACAAAAAGAGGGTGAATGTATTTTTCGTTTGGTGGTATTCCCTCGTCCTACACAAAACTAAATAAGCTATGAAGAAATAGGTACTAGGAAATCTAATTTGATTAATTACTTATCTAAATTTATGACCAAATATTTATTATTCTGCCTTGATGCTGATATATTTTTGTAAAATATTAATGTAATCGTTGGCCATGTACAGCGCGTTCGTTTCATTGTGTATTAAAGTTTTATACTGCTCATGACGCTTTCGCATTATGACGGAGACATTATTGTTATTGACGGCTTAATCCTTGCCTGGGGTGTTTCATAATAAAAGCTGTTCGTAAAGTTACGAATGACTTTACGAACAACTTGGGTGCTATACTAATCAGATTCTCAATCATTTAGTACAAAAACTGACCACCAGTCGTGCGTAAAGTCGTGCGTAACTTACGAACTGCTTTATGAAATACCCCCAAATGAAGTTAAATTTTACTATTTAGATATTTATCTATTCTAATTATGAAAAATTTGCTCTAATCCAATCAAGTTTAACGTTTACAGTAGCTTATAAGAACATTTGTTTGTGTTTGATAACAAATGTTATTCGTTTCAGTGGCATATCTACGGGAGGAGGGGGGGGGGGGGGAGGTGGCACGTGCCCCAGCCGCGCATTTTTTTTGTACACAACTGTGTAGCCATATCGCGGAAAAATTTGTTCCATTGCCCACGCTGAAATATTGAAGACAGAAATACATAAAGAGAGAGAAGAGGATAGATTAAGGGGAAACAAAAGAACTATACAATGTTTTAGGAAAGAGAAGAGTACAGAAAAAAGGAAAAACAAAGAAATGTACGAAAAGGGAGAAGGGGAAGCTTTAAAAAAAGTTTCTTTCCCAGTATTAAAAGCGCGAAAGCTCCGACGTTTTAGCAAGTTTGAGATAAAATTATGCGGTCTGAGAAAATCGAAGAGACCAGCCCACTTTTACACCATTTATTTCACTCATTACTACATGAATAAACATAAATCCTTACTGATTCGAATGATTATACATTTGACATAGTGGTTTGCTTTGTTTTACTTTGAAATGATAACGATTTGGGGTAGAAAAACAGTTTCAAAACCTCTTGAACTCGAATCGAAAAGCGCACATAGCAACGCTCAGGCTCACTGCCGAGAACCGCCCAATCAAAATAGGCTAGTTGTGCACGCACGCTCTATTCATTTCCATATGAATTACGTGTACACTCGATCTCTGCCTTATTTGCATAGTTTATGCAAATTAGATCGATCGACCACTTCGCCTCGCGGGCCGGGTTCTGTTTCTCCAGCTTTGCCACCGGATTGATTTTCATATAGAAACTTTTTTTCATTTTTTAATATATTTTCCACGAAAGTTTATTTTATCATTGATCGGATTTTTTTTTGACGGGTTGGAGCTGACAGAGTAAAGTTTGAGCAAATGAAAGTAGTAGTAGGTCGAGGCCTACTGTATTTGTAATTACACTTTCAACTTTGAACTCCTGACGTGATCGCGCGTGCAATGGAATCAAGCAAAAGGTTAAAAATAAATAGATGAAAATCTTTTGAGGGCATTTCTTCTACTTTTTTCTCTTACATTCATAGGTTTATTATGGAGTTCACGATTTCTCATCATCAGCATCACACAAACTTTCATTATTGCTTCGTCTGCTCAATTGTTTTTCTGTATAAAAAGTAACATTATTCACATTTTATTGAACTCAATATATTCAGTCAAGCGACATAAATTACAAACGATAAACTGAGCGCAGCTTAGATTCTAACGGTTTCAAAAGCATGAATAGATTTCCTGTCTTTTCATTGCAGATGAGAACAAAGAAAATACGAACGAAGCAGTTCAGATAATCCCCGATTTTGTGAATGAAGCTCCAATTCGGGCATTTTACACGTTGTATAGTGTTCTATAAATTGTCGCTACACATCCATTTCCGGGGGGGGGGGGGGGGGCGCACTGCCATGACAAGGTGCGCACCATGCCTGTACATTAAAAGGTTTTTTTTTCAATACCCGGCGATGAAAGTGCCCATCATGATGATATAATTATACAGTGAAATGGGTATAAAAAAGGCTAAAATCAGGGGGGGGGGGGGGGGGTTATACTTTTCACAGTCTGACATTATCCCCCTTCATGTTTAGGGTGGTGAATACATTACACAATACTTGTTTCTGGTATTCTGAGTTCGAAAGTTGATTACTTTTCAGGGCCCATTTTGTAAGTTCCTGTATGGGCATGGTGTCCATGTTGTAATAACATTGCCCCCCCCCCCCCCCGTTTTGGGAAAGTCATATAACTCAGCAAAGGCATCTAACAAAATAAATCCATAATCGATTACTTGCTTTTCCAAAGGCGGATCGGAGTTGGAGTTTTATATTTTTTAGACGTTAGCGAAAATTGAACTGATTTAGTCCGTTTTGAACTCTCTGATTTCATAAGTCTTCCGACCGCTGAGAGCTTATAATCTGTGGCAAAAATGAGAATAGATAACGACAGAATACCCACGAAACGATTCTGTAAAGATGATTATAATAATGCAGAGAAACATCGATTTTTTTTTAAAAGAAAAACAAACAAACACGTGAATACTGTAAAAATGGTTACCGTAGTTCTTTTCTTATTACGAGGCGGCTAAAGTTATAAATATTAATATCTTATAATATTTTATAAATACATCAACAAAGTTGAACAGCTTGAAAATCGAGGGGAAAAAAATGGAAAATACAGAAGGAATCGGAAAGGTGTAATTAGTCTCGCTAAAATAATAAAACACATTTCCCAAAATAAATAGTAACCCATCATGATGATATAATAATGAATACTAATGAAATAGTATTTGAGGGTAAAAATTAAGAATGGAAAATAAAATATAAGTATTAATGACTTAATTCATTGATTGTTAAATAAAAAAAAAACATGTCATGAATCATGTGAATAAGTGAGAAATAGGAAATTACAACGGGAATTCAGAATTGATAGAAAAAAAAACACACAAATGCCAAAGGGGTCAAAATGAAGGGGGGGGGGGGGGCGAAATACGAGAAATACAATCAATAAAGAAAAAAGACGAATGGAAGGTTTATATTTACTCTCGGAAAAAGAATTCAAGCAGTACTCAACGCAGGAAATTACGATGAAACATATAAATTTCATGGAGGAAACAAAGTTGGGGTGGAATTGATATATCGTATAACTCCACCAACCCCGTGTCCCTCTGTCTAAAGAGAGAGAGAGAGAGGGGGGGGGGGGGGGGGGGACAAAATACAAAAGGCGCAAAAAACAATTCGTTTAGACAACGGAATGGAGAGAAACAAGAAACGATGGCGGGATGAGAGAACGACGGCAATAAACACATTTAGGCCTATTTCTTATCAACTATCAAACAAATTTCTCCAGTAAATTGTCCGCCAAAATATACATGTAGCTTGGCAGACGCTTACGGCAAAAATTCATCATGGGGGGGGGGGGGGGGCTTCTGGGGATCGGGCCATAAAAGGATAAGCGATCGTCCAACAGGAAGGTCAAACATCACCTTGGCGCCTTTAACATTAGCAGAAACTAGAAAGATTCAGATTCAGATTTAGAGTTTTATTGATTGAATTCCTAACATATTGGGCTATTCTCGATTTCATTCATAAGAACATAAATGGGACATTACACAATACTTGTTTCTGGTATTCTGAGTTCGAAAGTTGATTACTTTTCAGGGCCCATTTTGTAAGTTCCTGTATGGGCATGGTGTCCATGTTGTAATAACATTGCCCCCCCCCCCCCCGTTTTGGGAAAGTCATATAACTCAGCAAAGGCATCTAACAAAATAAATCCATCATCGATTACTTGCTTTTCCAAAGGCGGATCGGAGTTGGAGTTTTATATTTTTTAGACGTTAGCGAAAATTGAACTGATTTAGTCCGTTTTGAACTCTCTGATTTCATAAGTCTTCCGACCGCTGAGAGCTTATAATCTGTGGCAAAAATGAGAATAGATAACGACAGAATACCCACGAAACGATTCTGTAAAGATGATTATAATAATGCAGAGAAACATCGATTTTTTTAAAAGAAAAACAAACACATGAATACTGTAAAAATGGTTACCGTAGTTCTTTTCTTATTACGAGGCGGCTAAAGTTATAAATATTAATATCTTATAATATTTTATAAATACATCAACAAAGTTGAACAGCTTGAAAATCGAGGGGAAAAAAATGGAAAATACAGAAGGAATCGGAAAGGTGTAATTAGTCTCGCTAAAATAATAAAACACATTTCCCAAAATAAATAGTAACCCATCATGATGATATAATAATGAATACTAATGAAATAGTATTTGAGGGTAAAAATTAAGAATGGAAAATAAAAATATAAGTATTAATGACTTCATTCATTGATTGTTAAATAAAAAAAAAAACAAGTCATGAATCATGTGAATAAGTGAGAAATAGGAAATTACAACGGGAATTCAGAATTGATAGAAAAAAAACACACAAATGCCAAAGGGGTCAAAATGAAAGGGGGGGGGGGGTGGCGAAATACGAGAAAAACAATCAATAAAGAAAAAAGACGAATGGAAGGTTTATATTTACTCTCGGAAAAAGAATTCAAGCAGTACTCAACGCAGGAAATTAGGATGAAACATATGAATTTCATGGAGGAAACAAAGTTGGGGTGGAATTGATATATCGTATAACTCCACCAACCCCGTGTCCCTCTGTCTAAAGAGAGAGAGAGAGAGAGGGGGGGGGGGGGACAAAATACAAAAGGCGCAAAAAACAATTCGTTTAGACAACGGAATGGAGAGAAACAAGAAACGATGGCGGGATGAGAGAACGACGGCAATAAACACATTTAGGCCTATTTCTTATCAACTATCAAACAAATTTCTCCAGTAAATTGTCCGCCAAAATACACATGTAGCTTGGCAGACGCTTACGGCAAAAATTCATCATGGGGGGGGGGGGGGGCTTCTGGGGATCGGGCCATAAAAGGATAAGCGATCGTCCAACAGGAGGGTCAAACATCGCCTTGGCGCCTTTAACATTAGCAGAAACTAGAAAGATTCAGATTCAGATTTAGAGTTTTATTGATTGAATTCCTAACATATTGGGCTATTCTCGATTTCATTCATAAGAACATAAATGGGATATTGGCAAATACACCCCCCCCCCCCCAAAAAAAAAAAAAAAAAAAAATAAAAAAAAATAAAAATAAAAATAAAAAAAATAAAAAATAAAAAAAATAAAAAAAATAGAGAATTCCGAAGACCGAAAATTCTGCTCGGTTACAACCATGAAATGCATAATAAAACGGAATAACTGATATATGAGAGGTAACCAGGGGCGGCGATACAGTGGGGAGTGGGTTAGGGGGCGACCACTCCTACGATTTTTTTCAAATATAGGCCCAAGTGAAAGCAAATAACAAAAATTAGGAGATAAAGAACAAGAACAAAAAAAAGCTGAATATAAGGAAGAAAAAAAAAAGCTGAATATAAGGAAGAAAGAAAAAAAAAAGAGTATCACAAAGGAGAGTCCTGTGTACTGCAGCCCTATATTACCCGATATTCATTCTTGCCTCTCAGAATACCCGAGCGCTACATCTGGAGATTACATTAAAGAAAAGTCAAATGAAATTTGCGCGATAAATAACTCGGGTACCAACCGAAGTTCCCCCCAAAAGGTATGTTTTTACATCTATCCTCATCTGACACAGGCCAATCTCTTTTCTTTCAAAACGGGTCTACAATGTAATCTTTTATTTTCAATAACAAGATGAAGAACAACAAGAACAATAGTAATTATAATGATGTAATTATATGATGAATATGATAATTATAATACTGTTATTATCCATTTATTTAATTGTCATAATTATTGTATATCGTGCTATTTTGTTAAAATGCACTTTCATATGTACCTTTCTGTTGGAAATGAAAATAAAATTGAATTGAATTGAATTGAATTGAAATATTGATAATGATGATGTTGTTGATGATGATGATGATGATAATAATAATATAACAGCAACAAAAGCAACAAAACATGATTATTTGTAAGACCATACCTAAACCTATATGCTTTATATAAAGATTCCATCTTTTTCTTCATTATAAATCTATTTTGGAACATCCCATTTACGCGATTATTTTCATATCTTTATCTGGAATTACACTTTTCCCATTTATCGTTCTGTCTTCATTTCTGACCTTCTTTATTACCGTCTCTTGTTCTCCATTATGAGCGCTCTATTTTATATTTCTCTCACCCTCTTCAACAACAATTTCGTCTTCTGTGCTCGTCTATTCGTTTAGAAAATAACACAAAAACACCAACAGGAAAAGTGGAAACAAAGAGTACGATCAAAACTCATGAAGCAAAAAAAAAAAAAAATAATAATTAAATGTCAAATGCATAATGAAATAAAAGCAAAAGGTTAGAGATAAACAGATGAAAATATTCTAGGAAAGTTTCTTCTACATATTTTTGTTTTACATTCATAGTTTATTATGGAGTTCACGATTTCTCATCAGTATCATACATACTTTCATTATTGCTTCCTCTGCTGAATTGTTTTCTGTATAAAGGAGTAGCGTTATTCACATTTTTTTGAACTATATTATTCGCCATACTTTACAAACGATAAACTGGGTTCTAACGGTTTCAAAAGCATGAATGGATTTCCTGTCTTTTCATTGCAGATGAAAGGAAATACGAACAAAGGTCGCCAACCCCGATAATCCCCCAATTTGTCAATGGAGGTCCAATCCAGACAATCCAGGGGGCTGACACTTCCCCGTTTTGTGGTCATAAATGTATATGACTCAGCAAGAGGATCTAAGATAATAAAACACTGCATCGATTGCTTTCTTTTCCAAAGGCGGATCAAAGTTGGTAGCTGTAGAAAAGAATAATCCCGAATATATATACACTCGTACCAGCGTACTACTTATAACAGAGGAATTATTATTGAACATTTTCCCCTATTTAGACTTTAGAAGTTACCGAAAGTCGAACCGATTTATTAGATTTAAACTGTGAATTTATTAGTCTTCCGACCGCTTCATGAGAGCTTATAATCTGCGGGAAAAAAAAACAACAACATGAGAATATAACACGGCATCCACACGCTATGAAAATGGTAGTCCTTTTCTTACTACGAAGCTGCTAAAGTTATCAATATTAATTTCTTATACTAATCATCATTTTCCATATACATCAACAAAATTGAAAAAGGCGACAAAATGGGAAAATACAGAATGGAGAAGCGTAAGAAGAGAATACTATACGCTTCTCCGAAGCGTAAAGTCCACAGAACTAAAGGCATCTTTAGGGGTTCTGTGGTATAGTGTCGCTAAAATAATTAATTCCTATAACAGTAACATCATGATGATATAACAATGACTACTAATGAAATATTGTTTGAAAGAAAATATGAAGGATAAGACTGGAAAATAAGAATGAAAGTAAACGACTTGATTCATTCATTGTTAAATCAGATTGAATCAGCATAAGGCGAATTGTTTAAATACATATAAAACAATAAATAGAAAATATGATATGCAAATACGTTTATGAGTTATTGTCGTAATAATGTCTTAAGAAAATAAATGAATAATTCATTAAAAAAAAAAAAGAATTGGAGGATGATAGATATGGCCGGCGGAACCGGGGGGGGGGGGGGGGGGGGGGGGGGGGTGGCCGGCCTCAGATATTTTTTGCCTCGGACATAGAAAATGTGTTTTTAAAAAGTTTGGATCCTCCCCCCCCCCATGTGTGTGTGTTTTTTTTGGGGGGGGGGGGGGGGCTTGCCTGGAATGTCGACAACGGCGACGATATTGGACTTTTTTGGGGTTGTCAACAAAATTTTTGTCGGGAATGTCGACGACGGCGGAGACTGGGCCCTTTTTTTGTAGCACAATAGTAACATTCCTGCATGGTTCCATATTTGGGCTCCACCAATCTCAAAAACGTTCGGCTGGCCCTGATAGAGAATGTGGTAGACGAAGAAAAAATGAAACAAATCAAGGGAGACAAAACGGAAGGATAAGAAAAAGGAATAACTATATGATAAATGAAGAAATATGGGGATAAATAAAAGAATAGCCCTAGGATAAACGACGAAAAAAAGAAGAAAAAAACTAAAATTTACAAATATATTTACAAATATAATCCGATTTTGCTACATCAACCTTTCTTCTGTCTCGCGGTCCAGTTGTGTAACGGAGCGGATAGAGGGGGCACGTGCCAAGGGCAACACTTTCAGGGGGGGGGGGGGGGAGGGGGAATGGAAATGAAAGAATGATGAAGTGGAGACAATGACGAAAATGTGTGGTCCTGGATTACTACGCACCCAAATCATTAATAAAATGCATATTTTATAGAAACAGTGTTTTTAAGGCCTTAGATGCAAAAATAAATTAAGCTTGGCAGCTCTCGTAATATCTCCTCAATGTACGTAGAATATACATCTAGTTTATAGAAAGCATTGTAAAGGGTTCATATTTACATTTTCTCTTTTACTTTATTTTTCAATCAATCGGCCTTTATAAAGAACACATAACGATGGACTGTCGAACTAGCCAAAATACGGTCCGGTCAAGGGGGATACTCCACACACAAAATCGCCCCATGGCTGGAGCTCGCTACAAAAGGGCACCAGCAATTTCTTTCTTTCTTTTTGCTGTTGCTTGTCGAAGACTTTTCGGACATGTGACAACCCCCCCCCCCCCCCCCCACGCAAGACTATACTCAGATCCGAATCTGTGTAGCAAAATTATAGTAGTATTGATGTGTCTGTTTTTACAGTTTATTTGGTTTCCAACCCTTGCAACGTTTTGAAAGGTACTTTCATCAGATGACCTCCAACAAAAGCAGAAATCCAACATTTCGTCAATAACCACCGGTGGATAGTCTTCATCCCCACCCCTATCCATTATTGTCTCCAGTTCATTCTCCTCTCAACCGGCTTTTAATGCTAATTATGGTCGGAGAAAACTCCTATTATCTTGTTTATTTTTTTTTAATTTGCTTATTTATTTTATCCTTTTTTTTTCTCTTTTTGGGGTATCTCTCTCTCTCTCTCTCTCTCTATTTTATATTATTTTTATTCGTTTATTTGTTATTCTTTCTCTTTTTTTTTTGGGGGGGGGGGGGGACTGCTCATGTTTCAAAATGCATATTTTGAACATGATGATGGACATGTTACTTTCTTTGTATAGGCTAAGATTTGAATGAATGTACCGACACTCTTTATCATAAATAATTAATAATTCAATTCATATTATAATTCTTTTCATGTTATAATTTTGGATTGGTATAGACTTGTGCATGTACTACAATGAGAACGAATGACATGACGTCATCCATCGGAGTCCATGGATTCGCTCAGCTCCAAGTGCCAGTCGTCGCTGCAGCTTGACTCTATGTTGAAATCCTCGCTCTCGCTTGATTGTTGATTTGAAGAAACGATGCTATCCATGATGAAAAGCTACTTGTCAAAAGATATCCTGCTTTATATAAACCACGGAAGGATCCAAAAGCCAGGTCAAATTTGCATATGCCGCATTGTTTGTGACGAAGAGGCAAATCACGGACGCGTGTCCGGCTCTATTGAAACAATATAATACACGAATGCTCGCTTCCCTTGATCTTCTTATACAATAGAGATTTACAAGCCAAAGGTGAAATAAGGCATTCACATTTTCTATAGATGTAACTGCGGCGTTCAATTTCAGGGGAAGAAAATCTTCTGTCCAACAACAATTTTCTTTTTTTTAATTTGTAAACAAATCTTTAGGCATTTAGATCTTTAGATCTTTAACACTGGGAGTAAATTGCCTAAAGATTTGTTTACAAATTAAAAATTCCTCCCCAGTCAAGTTTCTTCGTTTACTAATAATTTTCTTATTCCACTCCACATTCAATGAATAAAAACAGAAAATGAGGGGGCTGAGTCAGTATCAGTGAGAATTTGAATATCCCTTTAAGTACCAGAAACGAAAATAACACTTTACAGATATCAATACCCCATATACCCCGAAAAAAAGACTTTTCATTTATATCATATAACAAATTTGCAACATAGTGAATGCCTTTGATAAAAATAAATCTGAATGTTATTTTGCGACAAATTGATACAATTTTATGTTCTGCAATTTGAAACTTTGCAAACAAACATTCAGTTAATTGTGTAAATAAGAAAGGGGATTTCACTGGGGTATAAAGAGAGGGAAGTTCCCCAGTTTCTGCTGTAAAAAGATAAAGGTTTATCTCCTTGTTTGCATATCGGTATAGGGATCGAGGTCTGCATGTGCATATGGAGTTTCTTTACAACAACACATGTGAATGGAAATGATCATCTTTTATTAGTGATTACCCACGCCGATGAAATCGGCAGGGTTATGTAAAGGGCTCCGTGTTTTTTTTTTTTGTTTGTTTGTGTACAAGAGAGAACGGGTGAACGGATTCGCACCAAATTTTCATCGAATGTTCGGATAGTGACAAGAAAGAATCGATTAGATTTTGGTGATGATTGGTTGACCCCTGCAAATTCTGTGTGACCTTGAATTTTTGACCCCAACTTCATTTCGGATAGTGACAGGAAAGAATCGATTAAGTAAAGAATCGATTAGATTTTTTGTGATGATCGGTTATAGAAACTTCAGTTCGGAGAGTTCTTTTTTTGTTTTTAAGAATATTTTATTACTTCCTTTTTCAAAATAGCATTTTTCACAATAATCAAGGTAAAATACACAAACAAATATATTCACACCCAGTATCATTGTGCCAAATTACATAATAATAACAATAAGTAACCATAATATTTTACATGCATGTATTAAATAGTAGATTATGCCAAATCTGGAAGTCTTTATTGCGATAAAAAGGAGAAAAATATAAAATATAAAATATAGTGACAGGAAAGAATCGTTTAGGGAAAGAATGCAACTACTCTGTAGCACCGCCTTTGACGGCCTTTCTAGTTCTCCAATGTCTTGCAGATACAAATGGTTCGCATGGGCCACAGAACAGGAACTGGGGTGGATGCAGTCCCCACCACCACAACCACACACCATTATTGTACATACTTTATACCCTCTTTACCCTCTGATACCTTTGGGGAAACCCTATCATCACTGGCGTAGACAGGGGGCACCGGGGGCCATGCCCCCTCCCTATTCAGCCACTACAACAAAAAAAGCGAGAGCGACAAAGCGGGGGAAGTGAGATAAAAAATGACTAAAAAGGCACTACAAGCCGTTATCCTGGCTCTCCAAATTTGCTAAAAACGTCAAAGTTTTCGCGCCCACCCTTGTACCATGGGGAGTCGATCCCGGGGGGAATGGACGTATATATCCCCCAAAATATTTGAGGTGGGAGGATGGCCTGTATTATCACTCCCAATATATTTGGATAAAATAAATAACAATTATGATGCATTAACTTGAAACTAATAATTATTTAAACTCACGATGTTTAATCTTGAAATAACACATTCTTTAATGATTAGAAGAAAGGAAATTTAAAAAAAAAACATTTTGGGATGCTTTAAAATGCGAGTTTTATAGACAGATTCCCTGATGTAGGAGAGGGGTACTCCCTCCCACCCCTGCTCGGTCTCTTCGCTCAGTGGTGTGTCTGGGGGGGGGGGGGGGGGCACGTGCACTGGGAAACACTTGAAGGGGGCGCAAACGCAAAGGAGAGAAAGAAAAATAGGGGAGTGAAGAAAGATTCTAATCATTACGGCTTTACGGCCTGTACCCAGCCCTGTTACATACAATGCAGTATTGCGCCCAAATAACTGAAAAGCAGCCAGGGCGGTGAACTAATATTCCGCCTAAAAAAAAGATGCTAAAACGTCGGAGCTTTCGCGCTTCGTGCGGGAAGGGGGGGGGGGGGGGACTCCCCCTCCCTGTACCCACCCCTGTTACATACGGTGCAGTATTACGTCCAAATAACTGAAAAGCAGTCAGGGTGTCGAACTATAACTTTCCGCCTAAAAATTGTTTTCTACGAGCCGTTATCTTTATCTCAAAATTGTGGGGGACAAGGGGGGGGGGGGTGAAATGTGAATCGACCTATAAAGCATTCACGACTTCCTGTCACTTCTCCGAGACAGAGTCAATTTCTCCTTCATCCTGACAGTCTCTCTCTCTTTCTTTCCCTGCCACCCAGTCCCCCTTGTCTCTCTGCCACATCACTCCACCCTCTCCCTCTCTTTATGATATCCATCTTCTACATCAATCTACATGTATTTTTAATGTTACTTACAGTTTCCTATGGGACAGGGCATCTCACCAAACATGGTGATGAAAAAGGTTAACGACGTACATATCAAAGTCAACAACCTTATCCGGGGACAGGCGCAATCACAAAAGTTTGTCATCGTTCCGGAATTCTTATAATTTAAATAAATTACCTCGCTCTCTCGCTCTTTTACTCGATCCCTCTTAATACAACAAACGGACTTATCGAATCACTTTTCTCCCCATTTCCCCATATTTTGGAGTTCCTTTTTAAGACCAGACGGCTGATCGAGATCGATATTTCAAAAAATAAAACTTACTTGTGTAATATTAAACACGAAATTTAAGCTGGGATTTCATTGCGCGTAACACATCGATAATGTTTTAATTTCAATAAAGCGCTCATTATATAACTGCCCAATCATGCTGGTTTGTAACAACATTACCCAAAGCACTAAGTAATATTCTTTTAATTCATGCGCTCGAATAAAGTGTGCTTAATATTATTCCGAATTACCCAATAGATGTTGTTGACATTAAACGTTAAAAATATAGGGCAAAGCCAAAAAAGAAAGAAAGGCTACTCTTTCAACACAGGGGCGTTTTTGAAAGTGTGTGTGTGTGTGGGGCTGATTTGATTTCACTCATTAATGATAATATATTAAGCTAATTCATACATTTTATGAAACGTGTTTACTCAAAAAAGGGTGGGGTGGGGGGGGGGGGGGAGGGGGTGGGCTGCAGCCCCCAGACCCCGTCCCCAGTTCTGGTTCAGCGACCCATGCAAAAGTAAAGTTGTATTTATATTCAGAAATCCAGTCTTAACTCGAGAACATTTTTCGTTCTGATATTTCAATTTCATTTTCTTTATCCGCAGCCATGACGGCTACATACAACTATTAAAATGTGAAAGTGAATTTATAATTGCATTGCTTGGAAACTAAACAACGTATTTTGGGATTGGATTTTTATTGTTATTAGTTGAGTTTTTTTGTTTTTGGTTTGGAACATAAAGCAATATTTTGAATAGTTGTTCGGCGCAAGAATGTATTCACCGTCCTTTACTTATTCATGTATTAATTTTTATGTCGTTTATCATTACTATATATTTTGTGGTGGGCTCGATGTGGGAAAATTAAATGTTAGGGGCCGACTTTGTCATGGCACAAACCTAGGTATTTTTTTTCTCAGAAAACTATGACAACTGATACGTACGGTACTTTGACGGAGACTTCAATACATTCGTACTTTTTCCAAAGAAAATAAGAAGCAAAATGAAGCAGTGTGTGTGTGTGTGTAATTGGGTTTTTACAGACGTGTATCAATCAGGTATGATTATTTACGTCTGGGACCGACCTTTAACGTCACCATCCGAAAGACGTGACTCAGTCTCGAACCTGGGTCCGCTGAATCAGTTTATTACTTCCACTAGTAGCTGGATTACAGGCGCACGCCACAATGAATGAGTCACCATTTAAACCGTAAGTGGCGCTCTTTCAAAACACTAAATATACAACTTCTTTCAAGGCAGAACAAAAATAAAGAACAGGAAGTCGGCGAAATTGAAGGAATCGCAGGGCGGGTCTCTTAACAAAAGCTCGCGCTAATCCCGCTGAACGGCGACTTCTTAGAGTCGCCGATGGATATGACAAGATCCGGGAGAAAATCCCGCTAATCGGCCTTTTTAACTTTGGCCGCGGTGAAAACGGTGACAAAACTTTCCGTAAGAAGCCTAAAATGAAAGTCGGAAAATCTGTATTGGTGTAGGAAAAATTGCCATTAAACCCCACCCCCGGTGCAATATCCAACACTTTTAAAATGTCATAGTCGTTCAGAGCGGTAATTTCCTCTCCTTCACATGATCGGGGAACAGTGCTGTTGTTATCGATACTACCGTTTTGAGACCCGTTTATAGGGTCTTGGTCTCGGATGCTTAAGGTCTCGAGAAAACCGCTCGAGACCTGTCGAGCCCCGACTAAAAAAACTGCAAAGTTTGGAGAGATTGTTTTCTTTAGTAATATATAAAATAGGAGTAATTTCAAGACATCTTTAACCGGCTCACACTATTTAATAAAGCTCTCAATTGAAATTTGTTGGGTTTCATTTCCCTTTAAACGAACAAACAATAAAATTCCATAACTATGGGATACGTACAATGAAGGATATTCTGTTATAATGATAATTAGTTTGCGCTGGCCAAATGTTACTGGGGGGAGGGGGGAGTATAACAAGTAACAAGCGAACAGAGAAGAACTGCGATAACAATTTCTTGACTGCCCACGTGTGCCCACTACGTTGGTTGGCTTTTATTTAGAGGGTCTCTCTGATATTTCACGATTGTAGTATGTGTAATTTAATAATCGGAATTAATTTGAAAGTTGTTAAAATCGCCCTTCAAGAGGCATACATTTGTGACCATTTCAAGGCTATATCTCAAGAAATTCTCAAGGACCCACTATTATTATTATTATTAGTAGTGAACTGAGCCGGGTTATACGCCTTGGAACAAGCCAGACTATTCAGCAAGTGCTGACCAATAGCAGAGTCGCTGTGACTGCGGCATTGAACATTAGCGACGCTAGCAGCGCTTTTGCAATTACGCTTCGGCTGTGCTCGGCAAAACCGCTGCTAGCGTCGCTAATGTTCAATGTCGCAGTCACAGCGACTCTGCTATTGGTCAGCACTTGCTGAATAGTCCGGCTTGTTCCAAGGCGTATAACCCGGCTCAGTTATTATTATTATTATTAATATAACACCTAAAACACGTACTTAACCTACTTACTATATACCGCTTTAGAAATACTTCATCATGATTGCAAAATAGCCTTCTAACAATCTCAGCCAATATTATTAAGACTCACCTGATGTTTTTTCTTTCTACAATGAGTTTTTCTTGGACTTTACTTAAACCCTTTACGTTTTTGTTGATATTTCTCGTGCAAGTTTGAATATTTTCATTATTATCATCATTATTATTGTCATTATTATTATTGTTATTATTACATATTATTATCATTATTATTATTATTTACAATATAATCATTATCATTGTTATTGTAATCCATATTCGTCTGTATTCACATGTTAAAGCCATAGGAAACTAATGTGAAAGACATTATAGGAATGCATAATAAAGATAGATGACAAAAAGGAAAAATGAAAGAAAAAGAAACAAGTAACGCCCAACATTTACGAACGTCACATCGCAAATAACATTGTACCTTAAGGTTCTCAAAAGATCCATTACATTATAACCACAAAGTCGCCATGATTTGTACGTTTTACTCAAATTTGTCTATTTTACCTAATTTCCTTTTCATGTTATTAATATCGTCTGATCCTTTTCGCCGCCTCGTGCTAAATTTTAAATTTTAATGATAATGTTTCGTATTAATAAGATGAAAAGTAAAATGAACTCACAGATATTTTTGTTGTTCATTATTTCTATAATAAAATACTATTCCATTTTGATGTGAGAACCATCAGTGTAATTCTTTTTATTTAGCATAAATAAACGCACCCTTTGTACATCCCTCATCTAGCCTACTATAAACAGAACTGTTGACACACATTTTGTTTTCGGAAAGCCTATATTTCCCCATTTTGATAAGATAAAATTTCATTGGATTGTGGCCATACTTTTAACGCTACAAAATGCAAGTGTTATTAGTGATTTTATCGGAATATGTTCATACAATTTATGCATGGATATTCTGAACCTATATACAAAATGGCCATAGGCATACGAGGAAGACTGGGAGGAATTAAAAATAAAAGTTAATATTTTTGCAATCGTCCTCACATCCTTGCAGGGAGGTGGTCTCTTGGCGATTTTTTTTTCTATTATCATCTCGTATATCTTAAATACAACGTTTCATTAAAATTCTATAATAGTGTATAAACAGGTAGTTTTTTCTCTTGCTTCGCTCGATAGCAAATTTAAAATGGAAAGTTGATATTAGGGAACTAAACATCAGGCTTCTTGGTGAAATCATGCCCATACGCCTATGAAGCAGACCTGGGCGTATAATGATAATAGGATAACTGCACAGGTTTGACAAAAACTAATGTGAATATTGACAAAGAAAATGTGAATAATATATATATATATATATATATATATATATATATATATATATAAACGACTAACGGGTACATTAGGAGGACAGTTTTTGTTCTTTTTCTTTATTCAACTGTCGACCTAATGTACCAACTGTCGACCTAATGTAGGGGTCGCTATTATGACGAAATAAACTGCATTGTTAGGTGCCGACTTAATGTACCCGTTAGTCAAATATACATATATATATATATATATATATATATATATGAAATGAGCCAAGACTCAGGACGTAGCTGAATACCACGGATTTTTTGGTGTCAAGCTTTCGGCCTACGCCTTCTTCAGGAGCTATACAATATATATAATTATATATATATATCTATATGAAAAAATATCTCTCGCCGGGAATCGAACCCGCGTCGTTGGCTGTTGTATGTTTTTTCCTTACAATTATATATATATATATATATATATATATATATATATATATAGCGAAAGAAATGGACTATGAAATGGCCGTAGCTTCTATACTTCTCTTTTATTCAATCAAGCTTTCGATCTAAAGATCTTCATCAGGACGACTGTGTAAACAAAATACATAAGTACAATATGATGGCTGAAATAAAAAATATATAAATTAAAGTAAAGTTTAACTCTTGATTACTTATAATTTGGTTATCATTAATGTTAAAATTAAATCGTGATGAACTACTTCTCGTTCTCTACTGCTAAACACATTATTCTAGTAAAACTGCTACTACCCAGCACGTATCTGATCTTTGTTCCAAATATATCTTTATAATAACTATCAGCACCATAATTGCTTATTACATATTTAAAATCAGCATAAAAGTGTGACAACAATTCATTTATATATGTGTATGTGTTCAAACTGAGAGTATAGAGTAATTAATAAGTATAGACAATGAGAACAAAAAATTACCATGTATAGAGGTTCAGAGTACTAAGAACTTCATCCCGTCTTTGATGAAATCAACGGGTTTTCCATGAATCTATAGAGAAGTATTAACAAATTGTGTTTAATAAATTATATGATATATATGTATGTTATTATAGATAACATTTCAGTTAGGTAAGTGTATGTTCTGAATTAAGTCAATGTGTGTAGAGTAACTAGGACATCAGAAAAAGGTCTACGATATACGTTAGTATACTATCACATCGATTTATAATCGTTATAGTATGTCATAAAACAGAATTCATAATTCCAAATCACTCCATCAACGACGTACTCATAATGGGCATTGAATCTATTCACAACAAATCCCGTCAAACCATCCTCCATAGAGAATCCTTTTGGATCGGAAAGTTACACACTCTCAACCCGGAAGGCATTAATGTTGACCAATAACCCTTCACCCCGTATTACACACTCCCCACCCGGAAGGCATTCATGCTGACCAATAACCTTTCACCCTCACACCCGTTTACTCATTCCATACACTCAGCATGACGCCACATTCCCACACAAGCAAGACAAGTTTACAGGTATTATTTTGTACTATTTCTTTGCTCTATTTTCTTATATGTATCGATCATTATCTGCTGTATGTGTCCTTATTATATTGTCTTGATTTGAGTTGTAACAACTCAGAACTCAGAAACGAACAACTGATACTGATATAGTTTACATAAGAAGTTCACGTACATTCGTATATAACCCACGCAACGTACGTACCATATGCTTTACTACATTATATTGATGGTATACTTCACCTGTATTGAATTATAATATATTTATATATATATATATTTTTTTCCATTATACATAATTATGTTTTATGACATACTATAACGATTATAAATCGATGTGATAGTATACTAACGTATATCGTAGACCTTTTTCTGATGTCCTAGTTACTCTACACACATTGACTTAATTCAGAACATGCACTTACCTAACTGAAATGTTATCTATAATAACATACATATATATCATATAATTTATTAAACACAATTTGTTAATACTTCTCTATAGATTCATGGAAAACCCGTTGATTTCATCAAAGACGGGATGAAGTTCTTAGTACTCTGAACCTCTATACATGGTAATTTTTTGTTCTCATTGTCTATACTTATTAATTACTCTATACTCTCAGTTTGAACACATACACATATATAAATGAATTGTTGTCACACTTTTATGCTGATTTTAAATATGTAATAAGCAATTATGGTGCTGATAGTTATTATAAAGATATATTTGGAACAAAGATCAGATACGTGCTGGGTAGTAGCAGTTTTACTAGAATAATGTGTTTAGCAGTAGAGAACGAGAAGTAGTTCATCACGATTTAATTTTAACATTAATGATAACCAAATTATAAGTAATCAAGAGTTAAACTTTACTTTAATTTATATATTTTTTATTTCAGCCATCATATTGTACTTATGTATTTTGTTTACACAGTCGTCCTGATGAAGATCTTTAGATCGAAAGCTTGATTGAATAAAAGAGAAGTATAGAAGCTACGGCCATTTCATAGTCCATTTCTTTCGCTGTATTCCATTCCACAACTATGAAGGACCGCCAGTGTTTTGCTCTTGGGAAATTTCTTCCACTATATATATATATATATATATATATATATATAGTTTCACAAGCGCTTTCGTTTAATTCTTCAGGTGGAATGATTAACCTGTTAGTTACATGCGTTTATATATCGTACAAGTAGAAGTTACAAACATTTTACAAGTCTTTCAAATCTCCGTTGTTAAAGTTAGGAGATCTATTCAATGGACGGATAGTTTGCTGGTAGATGAAAGATAGAAGAATGAGTTGTGATAGCATGGAGGATATGGAATAATTGACCTGGTGAGCTGGGGAAGAAGGATGATGGCATTTGGAGTCAATAGAACAGTGGATTATTGTTTGGCACAGTACACAATAGAGTAGAGTGATTACAATAGCTTACACCGGGTATAGACTTGTTTGGTTATTCTGAGATAAAAGAGTATGTAGACTTCGAAATTAAATAGTCTGACGCATTTCTTAAGTTAATATGATACAAAAAGATCCTTGGTGTAAAATGCAGTCAATGAACATGGTAAGGATTCTACAACGATTGACTGTTGAATGTATATACACATAATAGTACATGCAAAATTATATAATATAATATACACTGTATACTATGTGGTAGTTAGAGTAAGGAACAGCGTTCAGTGAATGTTTAAATTTATTAATGAAATGTTCTTCTTTTAGGCAACGTTTAGTTTTGTCATCATCATTCATTTTATAAAAAGGTGTAATTAAGAAATTGGGTTCTATGGAACGAGCACACCTTTCTATATGTTCACTCAATTTTAGTTGCCTATACTCTTTCTGTCTTATTTACTGACGATGAACCCTTACTCTGTTACGAAGAACATCTACTGTTTCACCAATATATTGTTCTTTACATCCTTGGCACGTTATACAATAAATCAAGTTTTTTGTTTGACATGTAAATGGAAATTTAATTAAAAACTCTGTGTTGTTTATTTCAATGTTGATTCTATTTGTCACATCCAAATGGGGGCAGGTTTTGCATCTTTTGTCGCCGCATCTTTTCACCCCACCTTTTGTATTGTTGTTTCGGGAAAATCTGGCTTTGGTAAATATTTGTTTCAGATTAGGGCTTTGTCGTTTGCTTGATATAACTTTTACATTTTCAAATACTGCTTTCAGAGTTTCATCGGTGTTTTAACACACTTACCCGAAGAATTGCCATTTGAATCAACCTTTGTTACATATGATGTTAATAGTTTGTACACGAACATACCCCATAGTGAAGGTCTAAAAGGTATACAATATTGGATTAATAAATATCCGGAAGAAATTGATTCTCGTGTTTCTTCACAATTCATAGTAGACGCGGTCAATTTTATATTGAATAATAACACCTTCCTTTTTGATGGAAATAATTATGTACAGAAACGTAGAACTGCAATGGGAACAAAAATGGCCCCGACTTATGCTACTCTCTTCATGGGATATCTTACTTAGAGGAGAAACTCTATGAGCGCGTCGAAACACATTATAATGTTGAAGTTAAAAGGTATTTTGAAAAAAAGTTGGTTTAGATACTTAGATGATTGTTTTATTGTTTGGAAAACTGAATTTGGAGATATTAATGATTTACATAAGATATTAAGTGAACTACACCCAGCAATTGGTTTTAAATGGAATGTTAATTGTAGCTCAATAAATTTCTTAGATATTAAAATAATAAAGGAAGATAATTTGTTAAAGACAGACATATTCTATAAAGTCACAGACACCCACCAATATTTGCATTTTAAATCTTGTCACCCTAAGCAGTGTAAAAATAATGTCCCGTATAATTTAGCTAGGAGAATATGTACAATTGTATCCGATGAAGAAACTAGAAAGAAACGGTTGGAAGAACTAAAGCATATGCTTTTGATTAGACATTATCCTAAGGAAATTATTACAACCGGTATTTCTAAGGCAAATGCACTCAGTAAGCAAGAGCTGATGTCCAAAAAAGAAAGAAATGAACAGGAGATAGTTCCATTTGTCCACACATTCAACCCAAATAACCCAAACATGTTTCAAATTATTCATGATTCGTTGCCTCTCATCAAGACCGATGAAACTCTGAAAGCAGTATTTGAAAATGTAAAAGTTATATCAAGCAAACGACAAAGCCCTAATCTGAAACAAATATTAACCAGAGCCAGATTTTCCCGAAACAACAATACAAAAGGTGGGGTGAAAAGATGCGGCGACAAAAGATGCAAAACCTGCCCCCATTTGGATGTGACAAATAGAATCAACATTGGAATAAACAACACAGAGTTTTTAATTAAATTTCCATTTACATTTCAAACAAAAAACTTGATTTATTGTATAACGTGCCAACGATGTAAAGAACAATATATTGGTGAAACAGGAGATGTTCTTCGTAACAGAGTAAGGGTTCATCGTCAGCAAATAAGACAGAAAGAATATAGGCAACTAAAATTGAGTGAACATATAGAAAGGTGTGCTCGTTCCATAGAACCCAATTTCTTAATTACACCTTTTATAAAATGAATGATGATGACAAAACTAAACGTTGCCTAAAAGAAGAACATTTCATTAATAAATTTAAACCTTCACTGAACGCTATATGAATTGCTGTTCCTTACTCTAACTACCACATAGTATAAAGTGTATATTATATTATATAATTTTGCATGTACTATTATGTGTATATACATTCAACAGTCAATCGTTGTAGAATCCTTACCATGTTCATTGACTGCATTTTACACCAAGGATCTTTTTGTATCATATTAACTTAAGAAATGCGTCAGACTATTTAATTTCGAAGTCTACATACTCTTTTATCTCAGAATAACCAAACAAGTCTATACCCGGTGTAAGCTATTGTAATCACTCTACTCTATTGTGTACTGTGCCAAACAATAATCCACTGTCAACACTGGGAGTAATATGCCGAAAGATTTGTTTACAAATTAAAAATTCCTCCCCAGTCACGCTTCTTCGTTTACTTACCATTGTTCCACGGCGGACCGTTTGAATATTAATGAGTCAGAAAGAAGAGGATCTTGGGTATTTGATTCTAGTTCGTCGTGACTTGGCCGTGAACCAGAATAGCCTGGTGGTTAAGTCGCTGCCCGGCAAGCAGTAGATGACAGGTTCGAATCCCGCTGGTTCCAATTTTTTCTGACTTGTGTTTTTCATTATAGATCGAGCATACGATCTTTAACACTGGGAGTAATATGCCGAAAGATTTGTTTACAAATTAAAAATTCCTCCCCAGTCAAGCTTCTTCGTTTACTTACCATTGTTCCACGGCGGACCGTTTGAATATTAATGAGTCAGAAAGAAGAGGATCTTGGGTATTTGATTCTAGTTCGTCGTGACTTGGCCGTGAACCAGAAGAGCCTGGTGGTTAAGTCGCTGCCCGGCAAGCAGTAGATGACAGGTTCGAATCCCGCTGGTTCCAATTTTTTCTGACTTGTGTTTTTCATTATAGATCGAGCATACGATCTTTAACACTGGGAGTAATATGCCGAAAGATTTGTTTACAAATTAAAAATTCCTCCCCAGTCAAGCTTCTTCGTTTACTTACCATTGTTCCACGGCGGACCGTTTGAATATTAATGAGTCAGAAAGAAGAGGATCTTGGGTATTTGATTCTAGTTCGTCGTGACTTGGCCGTGAACCAGAATAGCCTGGTGGTTAAGTCGCTGCCGGCAAGCAGTAGATGACAGGTTCGAATCCCGCTGGTTCCAATTTTTTCTGACTTGTGTTTTTCATTATAGATCGAGCATACGATCTTTAACACTGGGAGTAATATGCCGAAAGATTTGTTTAGAAATTAAAAATTCCTCCCCAGTCAAGCTTCTTCGTTTACTTAATAATCCACTGTTCTATTGACTCCAAATGCCATAATCCTTCTTCCCCAGCTCACCAGGCCAATTATTCCATATCCTCCATGCTATCACAACTCATTCTTCTATCTTTCATCTACCAGCAAACTATCCGTCCATTGAATAGATCTCCTTACTTTAACAACGGAGATTTGAAAGACTTGTAAAATGTTTGTAACTTCTACTTGTACGATATATAAACGCATGTAACTAACAGGTTAATCATTCCACCTGAAGAATTAAACGAAAGCGCTTGTGGAAGCAAACCTACGGATATCTACTATGTCTTTATTCTCGGAGTGAACTTTATCTTACTTTAAATTATATATATATATATATATATATATATATATATATATATGAAATGAGCCAAGACTCAGGATGTAGCTGAATACCACGGATTTTTTGGTGTCAAGCTTTCGGCCTACGCCTTCTTCAGGAGCTATACAATATATATAATTATATATATATACATATATATATATATATATATATAAAATACAACGAAAAACGAAACGAAAATGGAACAAAATGATAATACATGTACTACTGCGTGCAGTCTTGGTTCATTTCATGTTATCCTACCAAGACGGCCCGTCATGTTTTGTCTCAGCCATATCTTTACAATTATATATATATATATATATATATAAACACACACACCCACACACACATACATATTTTTAATTCAAATGCAGATTAGTCTGTCAATGGAATGATCAGGATAATGAGAGAAAGTGAATACACGTTAACATCATAACGAGCCAGATTAATTAAGATGTACAAAATAAATACACTTACCTTGTCTCTGGGCCGATGTGTTGCTCACCAATAACGATATGCAAGCAAAGATCAAAAAAGAAATTCCAAACATTATGGATTGTATATACCTCAACATCGAGGAAAAGTCTTCAGACCTCTAAACCGAAAAAAATGAACGGTTGATGTGTCATCAATGTGTCAGGCGAGTTGGCTCAGTCGGTAACGTTTCTGCCTGTCGAACCAAAGATCGTGGGTTCGAATCCACCCCGGGCGGATGACTGAAGCCTGCGTTGTGTGTTAACGTGCCCCTCCCTTGTTTCATAGACACAGGCTATGTTACAGTGGAAAACACTCCGTCCCTCGGATAGGACGTTAACTGGAGGTCCCGTGTAGAGGAAAGTCACCACCTTTGCACGTTAAGAACCCACTGCACTATTCGAATAAGAGTAGGGGGAAACCCCGGTGTAGTGGTACACCTGTATATCCCAGTCAGTTATATCGGGAGGAGAGACCTAAGGGTTACAGTGATTCAGTTCGCTTTTCCCCTCCCAGGCACAGGTGACGCCGAATACTTAATAATAATAATAATAATAATAAATAAAATCCATAAATGTTCCATAGCATAAAGCTTACGACAAGGAAATTGAATAAAACCCAGTTGGCTTTGGTATAGGCGTGCCAGATCAGGAAGCACTTTGATGAAGAGTCAACAAATGAGAGAAGCAGAATTATTACACAGCGGATGATAGAGTTCAGTGATATTATTCAAGTGTTTCCATATAATTTCCTGTCTGTGTTCTGGCTATGTAAAAGCGGTTTTGGAGGAATTTGGGATAACCAGGAAATTGTAAATGTCAAGTGGTTAAAACGTGCAATTGATCTTCGGTTGAAAGATATTGATAGACAAGACTGGTTGAGTGATGTAAATGGAAATAGCCAATGTTTGAATTATCGAATTTTTAAAGACTCATTAACATTTGATCCATACTTAGTTAAGTGTAGTAATGTGGATAGCAAAAATTTATGTAAATTTCGCTGCGGGAGCCACCGTCTCCCCAGTGTAAGTGGGCGGTATGAAGGAATACCAAGGTCAAACAGATTGTGCTCCTTGTGTAGTGTTGGTTTGGTAGGTGATGAGTTTCATTATATTTTTCAGTGTGAGTACTTTATTGAGGAACGAAAAGTCTCTATACCAAAGAAATACATAACTCGTCCAAATACTTTGAAAATGTACGAGTTATTTAATACTAAAGACATGAAATTGTTGTCAAAACTTGCCAAGTTTGTTAAAGCGATATTACAGAAGTTTAGTAGATAGTTAATCTTCTAAGATATGCTGTTACCTCTTTAAATACATTTGTTTTGTTTCTTGTTCCTATATTGTTCTTAAGTATACGTAGTAATACTATCACATCTCATGTGTATGAAAACTGCCATTTTGTAATCATTCTATGTTGTACAATATTGTAAATATGTTATATTTCTCATACTCCGGAAGGGGTCGAGAGAAATAAAGTTCAAAGTTCAAAGTTCAAAGTTCAGCTCATTTTCCGTCTTATGGAAGGGTAAACATTTTATAGGCCTACATGTCGTCATCGATTATTAAAAAGCCGCCAAGTAGGCCTACTGAGATGCATGGTATTATTAACCTAATAATTCGATTTAAAGAGCAGTAACCTTTTGGAAAAGAAAGGTGGAATAGAGGAATAAATTCACTTCCAACATGTCCAATAGGGAAGTGTTTGGCCAATATACATGTATGTCAGTTCAAGAACACCAGGCGGCCGTGGGAATGTCAGCATTGCGTAAGCCCCATTCACTCGTACACAAAGATCGTGCGTCGAACGCGTCCGTCGGACTACTGTTATTACAGTTCGAACTGCACGAAGCCAAAAACTTAAAGTAGCTATTCAAAGAAAATCACAAATATGGCAATTAATGTATCACTAGAAACTGGGAAGCTTACAGATGGCAATCGTATAAGTGTTATGTTAACTGCGTATCTGATGATTATAAAAACAACATAAATAAAAGCTCTTCTAAGCATCTGGAATATCCGAGGATTCGCCAGAAATATAGCGATGTTTTGATGTCGTCACACTCGGGATCGATCCTGCTTAAGCAGACGACGTCCTTTAATGAATGAACGTAATTGCAATGCAATTATTTATCAAATTATAAAGAGTTTGGTGTATTTAAACATGACCTTATTTCACACCATTATAAAGGGAAAGTGAAACTGATTCTGATAGCTAAAACCGTTTGATTGTAAATACACAGGAGAAGGGTCAATGATCAATGAAATAAACCCCACTTTCAAATTGAAAAGCCCTCCGAATAATAGCAGGATGGTATTCGTTCCCTCTTGAAACGCCGAACATGCCCCGGTGCAAGCAGCTGAAAATACAATGGCGTCTTATTTTGTTTACAAGTGACTGATTCCTTTATTTTTTTAACGCTGCATTTTTCATCAAAATAATACCATACACGAAGTTAAGAGTGAGGCAACAGACTAACATTAAGACTGACGCTAGTGAAGGAAGAGAAATAAGTGAAGAGGAGATGACAAAATAGGCTCTGAAAATGTGTAAGATGTTATGGGACATCGTCTGCTTAGACAGGACTGGTCCATGGTGTGTCGTCACATATCTCAGCAGCGTTCGAGGAGCTCTTCAGCTGCTATATCGGGGGCTGTATTTTACCGTTTTATAATTGATAATAATCATTACTTCAAATGTTTCCAAGCGTTGAATTTGGATAACCTTGTTTAATTTATGCCATCTATGCAATAATAAGTATTAAGCCAATATTTAAAATCATTAAAGTTCTACTTTAAAAGTTTTAAAAAGTGGAAGAGATCCCGCATAAATCCTAGGGAAGGGTCTAATGCCAACTGGTCTAATAGCCAAATGGTATAACATCATTCGGTCTAAGAACACTTCGTCCATCACCCATTCGTCTAATCAATATTTCGTCTAATAATCATTTGGTCTAATAATCAATTCGTCTAATCACCACTTCGTCTATAGCCAATGCGCCTGAAACCCATTTGGTCTAATACCCATTTGGTCTAAACCCATTTGGTCTAAACACCACTTGCTTTAATAATCAGTTCGTCCAAGTTTCACTTGGTGCAATATCTATTTCGGCTAATATCCATTTTGTTTAAACCCAGTTGGTCTAACATCCACATCGTCTAATCATCACTTTGTCTAATTACCTTTACGTCTAATCATCGTTTGGTCTAATTCTCAGTTTTTCTAATAACCGTTTAGTCTAATGTTCACTTGGTCTAATATCTATTTGGTGTAATATTACAGACGAATAGGTAAGCCTGTCATAGTTATACACTCAACTGGCCAAAAAAGTAAGTCCCCCAAGCATTTTTTCATATATCTAAAAAAGTATTTTACCGATTTCCATAATTCAACGGTAATGAATATAGAATTTTCTTACACAAAAAATGAATGGTATGTGTCTGGCAATTGATGGCATTGCTGGTGTGAAATCATGCATTTTATGACAAAAGGTGTGAAAAAAATCTTGCTCTTTTGTGATTTGTGTCTGCTTTTACACGAATAACAAGAGAATCACGCATGTTTCTGAACTTTCAAGCACCATGTATTGCAGTTCACTCTATGCTTTACTTTTAAGCATCACAATGAATGAAATGTTCAATAAGTAAACAGACGATTGGTACTACAAAACTTGAAGATCACATTTAACAAATTCATAGTGACGAAGCTTTTCGACCTGCACTCATCGGGTCACAACGCAGGAATGAGAGAATACAAGAAAATACGAAAGTCAAGGAAGGGTGTGTACAACGACCCGGATATGACCCGGGCATGCTAAAATAATCGAAGAACCTGTACAAACTCCTTTTGTCGGTACAATAGCCGATCTCTCGACTGAATGAACAAGGGAAGATGCTGAGAGCTGCGTGCTCGGGCAACAATAGTGAACTGAGCAGGGTTATACGCCTTGGAACAAGCCGGCATCTTATTATTAGGTGGTCTGTCATTTATGACAGACCTCCTTTTAATTTTGTCAGAATTTTCTTTAATATTTATTAGGTGGTCTGTCGGTATCGACAGATCACCTATTAATTTTGTCAAGATTTTTCTTCTTTATTATTAGGTGGTCTGTCGGTATCGACAGATCACCTTTTAATTTTGTCAGAATTTTCTTCTTTATTTTTATTTTTTAGGTGGTCTGTCATTTATGACAGACCTCCTTTTAATTTTGTCAAGATTTTTCTTTATTAGGTGGTCTGTCGGTATCGACAGATCACCTTTTAATTTTGTCAGAATTTTCTTCTTTATTATTTATTTATTTTTAAGACAAATTTTTGTTCCTACCAAATCTCAAAATCGGCCAGGTCAATATCATCGAGTTTCATGTCATGTATGAGGTCAATCATGGACATGGTCAACTAAGCTTTTGGAGGTCATCAGGTCATCGTGACGTCATCAAGACCAATCAAAATTTGTCAAAGCACTTGCCTCTCATTCCGGTGACCCAGGTTCGATCCCCGGTGGGTCCATTAATTTATTTTTTTTTGTTCTTTTTGCCTTTCATTTTACCATCATGTTCGACTATTATAACATAAACAATCACAAACCAAGTAATAAACTGCCTTATTTTGCGTGTTATGTCTATTGGAAAGTAGTGTGCAGTGGTTTATGTATAACCCTATGGAAAATCTGATTCCCTGACGTGTATTAAAGCTATCCTGCAATATCATTAGTCCTATTTGATATCACAATTTCTCAAAATTGGCTTAGTCAATTATCTTAAAATTTCGTTAGTCATTGGTCCTAATAAGGTCAAGTTCCCACATCTTTTTCAAGGTCATCAGATTATTGTGACGTCATCTAGGCGCCATTTTCTACAAATCAACTTATGGTCGTATCTTCATAACGAAATGTCATTTCTGTTTCACATTTGGCATGGTTAAGGTCAATGTCATTCCAGTCATGGTCATCACAATTATCACCATCATCATCCTCCTCATTATCATCATCACTGTCATGATATAATGATCATCATCATGATTATCATCAACATCATTATCATTATCACTATCATGATATTCATGATGATGATTATCATCAACATCATCACATCTTCCAATGACCGTGTCACACATTTTTGTACATTCCTGTCCTCAAGAAGCATCTCCTTGCGTGGCATTCTTGACTTCCTATCTTCAGTTTAGTATTATGATCACCTTGATTACAATCATGATCATACAAATTGAAAGACAGACCACCTAATTCGTCCTCATGACGAATTAAATTCTAGTTTATTTTATTATTATTATTTATTATTTATTTATTTATTCCTGCATGTTTCACAATAATCAGTTTCATACATACAAACTTTGAAAATAGAAACACACAGAGGTCTGGCAATATAAGCTGCACGCTTGAAGTTTTGCCATACCTAAGATCTTACATATTTCATACATTCTTAAAAGTAAACATAGATTAATAGATTAAATACAAAAAAGTGCAAATATAATACACTATATACAGATACAAATACAGATAAAGAATAAGATTGAAATCTCTACAGTAAGTTCTAGAGCAGGAAAAATGTAGTAGACATGATAAAAGGTGCAGTCCATCCATACTGAAGGAGAAACAGGGAGAAAAGAGAGAGAGAGAAGAAAACGTAAGACAAGCAAGAGAGAGGGGGGCGGGAGAGAGAGAGAGAGAGGGGGGGGGGAGGGGAGGGTGGTGGGAAGATGCCCTAATTAACAATACCACTGCGCATAATTAAATATCATGGCAAATTATACATGTATACATATTATATAGAATATATACAATCATAATATAATTAAGTACACGCTATGTTCAGGGGAATTAACAACCAACTAATAGAACAAATATCTTAAATAAAAATGTTTGCAATGAGCATGCGCTTGACTGCATTTTTAAAAGAGTAAATTGTAGGCAAATTACGTGTTTCAATTAGTAAAGAATTCCAAACGTCTGAACCAGTATGTCTCACTGATTTATGTGCCAATACTGTACGTGGATTAAACAAGTGCAAGTTTGCCGCTTGTCTCGTCGAATAAGAGTGAATAGCATTGTTTTCCATGAACATGGAAGAAAACGAGGCAGGTAAAACATTAGTACTATAACGATACATAAATAAAGAGGTTTGAAGAAAATTAATTTCACCGACTTTAAGGCATTTAAACCTAGCAAACAGGGGATCTGTGTGTTCACGATAACCAACCCCAGCACAAATTCTTAAAGCTTTTTTTTGTAACAGATGAATGTCATTTGTTACACTCTTTGACACTGCCCATAGAATATTACAATAAGAAATATATGGCAAAAACAAGGTATTATATATCATCAATAATATTCTGTCAGACACAAGATATCTTACTCTATATAAAATCTCAATACTCCGAGAAATTGGAGACATTATACTGTTCCGGTGGTCATCCCCGTCTAGCTTCTCATTAATATGAACACCCAGCAACTTGGTACAAACCTTCCTCTCCAATTCCACATCATCCAGTGTAACTACTAATTGTTGCTCATTGCAAATCTTCCTTCCCTTAAAATGAATATAGTTTGTTTTTGATACATTTAAAGCTAACAAGTTACTTCGAAACCATTGTGTTAACTTAGGAAGCTCAATATTAATTCTAGTCTTGACTGTGTGTATATCACGGTGAGAGAGGAAAACGCTTGTATCATCTGCGAATAATATATATTGCAAGGCTGTTGATGCATTACATATATCATTAACAAATATAAGAAACAATAGAGGCCCTAGAATAGAACCTTGAGGGACACCACTTTTAAAAACAAGAATATCAGAGTTTACAGAATTATGACATGTATATTGTCTTCTGTTAGATAAATAACTAGAAAACCATCGCAGAGCGATACCCCGTACACCATAATGTTCCAGTTTACACAACAAAATTGAGTGGTCGAGAGTGTCGAAAGCCTTACTCAAATCCATAAATACTCCAACCACATGCTGACGATCAGCAAGGGCCTGGGACACACGGTCATAAAATTTCAACAATGCAAGGTCAGTTGAATGTGATTTACGAAACCCATACTGGTCTGGATTGAGCAACTCATGCTTCTCTAAGAATGCGTAGAGCCTATTATAGACAACCCTCTCTAATATTTTTGAAAAGGTTGGCAAAATTGAAATTGGTCTATAATTGCAGATATTCATAACATTATCTTTTTTTTATGAACAGGAACAACTTTAGCAAGCTTTAAAGAAGAAGGAAATACTCCAGTTACTAGAGAGAGATTACAAATGTGTGCCAGGGGAACCAAAATCAGACCAATGACCTGTTTTATGAAGGAAGTACTTATCTCATCATGCCCACATGAGTTACTATTTTTCAGTGATAATACAATATCGAGTATTTCCGAAGAATCCACAGGCTTTAAAAGAGAGATGCCTGGGAGGGATTAACAAGGTATTCCTTGTAATTTGTTCCACATGTATCTATTTTCTTTGCTTGATTAAGCCCAATATTAGCAAAATACTCATTAAACATATTGGCAATATCTCTCGGGTCAACAATTTCTTTATCATCTTTTACAATTTTATGAGGAGCTTCCATTTGGTTGCGTTTGCACAGAATATCTTTCACAACTCTCCAGGTGGAGGACATATTGCCACTCGCATTTTCGAATTTCCTTGAGTAAAATAATTTCCGTGATGACCTAATGATTGATGTCAACTTATTACGATATTTCTTATACGTTTCAATATTCACGGGTGAGGGTTTCTTTACACTTCTTTTATATAAAACATTTCTCCTTTTAATAGACTGAAGAATTCCTTTCGTAATCCAAGGTTTCCTCCCTTTCTTCCTTCTTTTGCGTTCCAATTGTATATGCTTATCAAAATAAAAAGAAAACTTCCTCACAAATAATTCAAAGGCCTTCTCCGTGTTATCACAGGCTAACACATCAACCTATTTTTCTAAGGATAATCATTATTCAAACTGAGTATGTTAATGTTGTCAAAATTTCGTCTGCTAGCATTACATTTCTTCCGTTTCTTCCATTTCTTCCATTTCTTCGCTTCTTAGAGGCATTGTTCATTCAGTCGGGGGATCTTGCAGGCCATTCCATACGCTCAATGCCATTTTCTTCCAGAAACTGATCGCCCTGAGTTTCCGAATAGCCCGTGGCGTTACGCCAAGCCTCCCATACGGAAACTGTGTTGCATTTGACCCGGAGCGGCCTACGGATGCCTTATAATACGTGAGAATTCGAGTACATACCCCCTTCCAGCAAAGAATCGCGTGCCAAAAGAAAAAAAAAAAATGAGCTTTTATAAAACCCTTGCCCTGCAAATCAAAGTTTAAACCTTTAACTTTTCAATGAATATATTTTTGAAGCAATTTTAATTCGGAAAATTAATGCGTTTTTGGACTAAATTTTGACCTAAAATCATCAAAAATTGGAGAGACTATGGCGCTTTGGCACAAATTACGTCATGTCTGCTGACATTGCTCAATGACAATGAGCCTCAATCACTTGTCCTTGTTCTATCGATTACCCTTGCGCGCGAAAAGATTGTAGAGTGATCATGGTTTTGAATATGTATTGAAACTTTTTTTGATTGGTTGAAAGGAACTTAGGTTGTTTTTCTTGTCAAATAAGAGCAAGTTTCTCATTTGTGATCAAGAGCCGTATTATTCAATGACGTGCGCGAGCTTTCCTTTGTACAGCAATTCAATAGGCTTACGGAAAACGCATGCGCATCGAGTCCACGTTCCTGCACAATGCACGCAGTTGAGGATTGGCTGTCGGCGAGTGCACACACACCGAACCGCTCCGCCAAATGCAACATTTATGGCTAAAGTTTTCCATATGCGCCACCCAGGGGGTCACTCACCACATTACGTGTTACGCACGCTCGTCCACACACTTCAAAATTGGACCCTTATAATGGCGTATCGCGCGAGGTCTAATTTGCATCTCTATACGGCGTCACATCAGAAAAACATACCCTAAATGGCGTCAACACGCTCATCACTCCATCCAAAAATACCCTAAGTGACGTATAAATTATCAAGGTACCAGGTACAATACCCTTAATGGCGTTTGAAATAAATAACCCCAATTAAACAGGCAAGCAACAAAATAAGACTTCTACAGTTTGAACAGATAAACATGATTTACTCACATTTATTTTGTCACATAAAGACTATGATTTCTTTGATTATCGTTTACTCAAATAAGTAGGAGACCTGTTTCCCTGATCTCCCAGATCTACTGACGATTACATCAACCTTTCTTCCATCGTCTGCTGCTGTTTGGAGCCTTCTGGAAGAATTTGTACTAACAGTTGAAGATGGTGGGGGTGAAGAAACACATGTAGAATTTAACAAGAGAAGAGCATCATAATCTTCCTGGGACAGCGCATATTGATCACTTTCAACATCATATTGTAATTCAACGGGAGATACTACATCTGCTAGATGAAAATAACTCAGGGATTTGTCCTCCAAGTATAATATCTCCAAGTTCAAGTACGCATGCGCTGTAGCGAGGCATGGTTCGAGAGTTGTTGTTGTTTTTCCGTTATTCTTTTTCGGGCGGGAGCACCGTGACTGGCGCTTTCGATTTCGCGCAGGGGGTGAATATATCTGATCCCGTATATTCTTCACGGATGAAATTAGTAGGAAGTAAAATTAGAATTAACCTTCGTAGAAACAGATACAAAGCAGAATCTACTGATTATCACAACAATTCATTTTGTACCCTAAATGTCGAATTTGAAATTTGTGAAATGGTACTCTAAACGGCGATTGAAGTTGAAAAAACACCCCTTTTTTAAGGAAGACGTCGACGACGCTTAAGCCTGAAAACGGACCCTTTTCGACGTTTTTTGTGGACGAGCGTGCGTAGCACATAATGTGGTGAGTGACCCCCCTGGGATGCGCCACCTCCTTAATTAACAGGTACACCAGCCTCGAGGAAGGCTGTAGCTCTTCCTCTTTCGAAGATTTATTGGCGCGGCATGATCCAAGGCTATAAAACACATGAATTGGGCCAACTCCAGGAAAGATTAAAACAGGATATGACTTCGGCCACTCTATAATCGTCAACATTTCATATTGAAAGGCCTATTGTTTCAGAAAAATGCATGCTTTTGTAAACTGGTTCCACTAAGAACAATGCAACAGTAGTACTGAATTACATAATGGGGGTCCAGTTCCCCTCCATAATCCCCTGACAAGCAAAAAAAAAAGGAGGGCACAATCCAGAAAATGGCCGATCGTTTATGGTAAAAATGCATACTTTTCTTCCAAAGGGGGGGGGGGGGGGGCACGGGCCGGAAGTGCCCCCCTGGATCCGCCAATGCTTATGCATAGCGAGCGGACCCGCCCAATATACCATATAAACTTAATGTAAGTCGGAACGAGTAGCAAGGACCTGACGGGGGCGGGATAAACCTCCGAATCGGACGCATGAAGCAGGACGCAGGAAACGTGGATTCTTTTGTAGATCATCATTGACTCGCCGCTAAAGATGGGAGAAAGCGGGGTCACAGTGTCAATTACAAAAAATAACAGGACTCTAAATTTTTTACATGGAAACACTCACTTCCGAATAAAACAAAGCAATATAAATCTCAATTTTGTAAAACCACAACACCAAATCAACATCACAGTCTTGCACTATCCTGCAAAACAAACTGACTGTTCTGTAATCGGATGATACGTCTGAACTTTATCATCATTATTGTATAATATTCTTGTTATATCTAACTTTCAAGATTTTCAGGAATGTACAACCAATAAATAATTAACATTAAAACTGGGAGACAGATCAATACGTAGGTCAAATTTCGTCCCCTTTGTACCAAATCCATCTCTGTTATAATATAGCATATCAAAACATACAAAACATGATATTCAAATTGTCAAAGTAATAACAAGTTGTACATTGTTCATATTACAATACGCAATAAATAATTCAGTTTATTGCATATAACTACAACGTATAACTCTGTTTTCATAGTGTTCCATCTGATAGAAATAAAATGGATACATAACATTACGAAGTCACCCGCCCTCTCGACTCCGATGTAGGTGGGGGCGTTGCATCTTTTGGATTCAGATCCAATCCTCGTCGCCAGTTGTAAGAGGGACCGAGTAGCAACGACCTGACGGGGGCGGGATAAACCTCGGAATCGGACGCATGAAGCAGGACGCAGCGCAGGAAACATGGATTCTCTTGTACAAGACAGGGGGTTGGTCATGAGAGCTTTAATCTATTTAAAGGCATTCTCATGTTCGTCAGTCAAACTGAATTTGTTTTTCCTTCTGGTCAGATGATGTAGGGGCTTCAAAATGGATTGTATGTTAGGGAAAAATCCAGCAACATAATTGACTGCTCCTACAAATCTCCTAACCTGTTTGGGGGTCCTTGGTTTGGCTAATTTGAAAATAGATGCACATCTGTCATTCATAGGATGAAAACAAGCTTCGCCCTGAGAAGTGATAGTAATTCTATGTCCCATATATTCAACATCTGTTCTGAACAATTTGCATTTCTATGGGCTCACTTTCAGTCCATTGGTCGAGAGGGCTTTTAGTACATCAGTCAGATGAGTCTTGTGAGAGGTCTTGTCAGGGCTAAACAGTATAATGTCGTCGTGATGGGCAATACAAAATTGTCTTCAGTTAGGAAAATATTTTATCAATCTTCGCCTGAAATATTGCTGGGGAAACGTTCAGCCCTTGAGCTAAACGTTCATAGAAATAGTGCTTCCCGCCATGGTAAGATGCAATGCCTGTGTACATTTGTGCCGATTTTGATAGGGGGATGCAGTGGAAAGCAGATTAAACATCAATTATACTGATAACTGTCGTATTAGCATTACCTATCCTTTTGATGGTCTCTGAAAAAAAGGGGAAGGGTGATTAATCCTTCTGATACGGGAATTCAAGAATCGAAAATCAGTAACAACTTTCTTTTCCGAGGTGTTCTTCTTGGATAGGAGAAGGACAGGGGAAGTGAAAGATTGATGACCTACTTCTAGTATTCCTAATTTGACTAGTTTGCCCCATTCTTTGTCAATAGTCATCTTATCTACGTCAACTATCTATGTCAACCTCAAAGTCATGGGCAGCTAGAAAGCTCGCCGTACAAAGAGAAACCCTTTTGTTCTCCTTAATCATCTTTACAACTTCGTGTTGTTCGGTCACTGAAAGAATACTACCAGCCAAGTCTACTTGCTTGCGAATAATGTCGTCCTCGGTCATATCAACAATGGGGTCGCTAGGGCCAAGATGGGGGTATTTCCTAAGGTTACCCTGTCTGATTGTGTGATCATTATTATGTGCAGTCTGACTAGTACATAAGTCGTCGGGAAAGTTCAGAGTCGCATTTATGCAATCAACAGGGAGCTCTTGAGCCACATTAAGAACTTGTGTCGTGTCCAAAAAGGCTACGGGTCTTCCTTTAGAACAAGTCAAGGGTTTGCCAGTCAAGTTTGTAACTAACACTTGAGTACGCCCTTTGTGTAGGGTCGCAACCACTGTAGTCGGACAATGGCGGCCTAAGTACTTGTTAGCGGTCAGAACAACGTCAGAGTTACGTATTGTGAGGTGGGACCCTCCCTTGTATGGTCACTAGTTTCGAGTCACCAGGGGAAACTGTCACTGTAGAGGGTGGAGCAAAGGAGATTGCCTTAGATTTAATGCTAAATCTATTACTCCTAAAGTGCAATGTACCGTCCAAGTCGGAGAGTGTTGGTTCCCAAAATCAAATCGATACCAATAACATTGCATGCAACATATGAAGCAACTTATGACCCTGTACTGTTAATTGAAACTTAATCACATTGTCTGAAATCAAACACTGCCATTACCCAATCTAAACCGTACAGGTGCTACCTTTGTTAGTTTAATGTTACAGAGAGGGCGAAGATATAAAAAAGTACAAGTACATTTTTCCTATTCGGTAGTCGTCTATTCGTGAAATTTCGGTCAGTTAGTTTCAATTCAACTTCGTCCATCCCTAAGTAAGATGAGGTCATGTAATCACTGTCGGGCCTTTTCTGGGATTTAAACTGGGAAGAAGAACAATGAGCGCTGTTGGCTTCTTCCCTTTCTAAAAACCCTGAGGTGGTCCATTGTGCTGTCCTGGTAGCGGTTGTGGTTGTTGGTAGTGTTGTGTTTGTTGGTAGTGTTGTGTGTCAATGAATGAATGCTGTTGTGAGTCGTTGGGAAGTCCGTGGTCGTAGTAAGGCCGTGGTGGTCGTGGTCGAGTAGCATCCCTATGTCGCTTACGGCACTCACGCCAGACATGACCAGGAATGTGACAATAGTTACAGATCGGTCGTGGTTGGTCGGTGATACTGTCTGTTGTCAGGTTGTCTATAGGGGCTCCTACCACGTCGGTCATACCGGTCACGACTTCGGTCCGGTCGTCGGTCACAGCTAGAGTTGCGGCTAGCACTGTGCTATCGAGGAGTAGATGGTCGTTGGTGTTGGACTCGTCCGCGATTGTCGTCGTTAGTATTTGTAATTTTTAGACAGTTGATCTGCTCTCTAAGTTCCTCAATCTCTGACTGAGCAGAGAATATTAATTCTTTCTTGCCTGAGTTATTCTTCTTTAAGTCAATGTAAAGCTGCACTTTGGCGGCAATTTCGTCGTTCGTCAGCTTAGTCATGTCCTTTGCTGAAGCCGACATTAAAATTGCAGAGCGACAATCGTCTGGTAAAGCATCAAGCAGTCTAGCTGTGTTTAATTTGGGTTTCCGCGTAATCAATGTTTGTCGCAGTCAGTCGAAGTCGTTGGAGGAAAGCCTCCGTGCTCTCTCCGGTCGGCGTAGTTAGTGTACATGTATATAAGTCGACTTAGCAGGGCTAAATGTAATAAACAATGAAAGAAACGGTTTCACTTACCAACCAGCGATGAAGGGGATTTCAAATAACAAATTCACAAAATTTTCTCCACGAGCAGAATAAAGCACAAAGAATAGCAGAATTATCAAAAAAATTCAGTGTTAACCAATTAAGAGATGGAGTCGGGCCAATCATCTGGTCACACGAGCATCAATTGAGTTAATTGCACAATGTCGCAGTGGTGATCGTTGTTGTGCGTGTGGTGAGGTGGTCGTCTACAGTGTGGTTGTGCATCAGTGTGGTGGTCGTCATCTGTGTGGACGTGTTCGTCGGTGTTGTGGTCGTCAAGCCTCCAGCCTTGTCGTCATTTGTGTGGTGTCCATTTGTGTAACTGTGGACTCATTGGTGCAATGATATTGTTCACCGGCGTGGTGGTCATCATCGACTCACGTAATATCAGGTCACCTTGTATAGTCGTCGTTGTCGTCTTTGTTGAAGGCATGTGGTGCTGATCTCATGTCTGCCAGTCACTCTTGCAAATAGCAAGTACTCGATGGTAAGGCGAGAAAGTAATTGACTTTGTAGAAATACTGCACGATGACTATTTAAAAAAATATCAGAAGAAAACTTCCTTTCTATAAATCTAGGAAAACCGGGTTCTCCACCATGTCGTGTTGCGGGGATCGTGTTTGTGAGTCCATACAGTAACAATGGCGAGTCGATGAGAGGTATACTGAAGTGCAGTTTTGCATTATAGTTTGTTACAGTCAGAGACATATATATATATATATATATATAAATGTGAAAGAAATTGCGAGAATAACGTTGCGTAGCTCAATCAAAGTTCCCCAGAGCTGTCCTCCCTTTTTGAAATTTTTGCAAAGGCTGAAAAAATGTCTCCGCCGGGAATCGAACCCGGGTCGTTGGCTTAGAACGCCAATGCCTTAACCACTAGACCACGGAGACGTGGTTTCGGCGACACCAGATTCAATTGACCGACAGATTGACAAATCCTCAACCTAATTAATTAATTCCCCTTGTCGGGGTCAGATGAGTTTTTGAACAAGACAAGCCGCTAGTGCCTCAGATGGATCCAAGCGAATGCTTTGAATACATGTATACATTGGAATATATTATTCTTAATAACATTATTGTAAGGAAATAACAAATACAACAGCTTTGGCAAATCTCGTGGAAATAAATACAAATGTGAAAGAAATTGCGAGAATAACGTTGCGTAGCTCAATCAAAGCTCCCCAGAGCTGTCCTCCCTTTTTGAAATTTTTGTATATATTTTTATATATATATATATATAAAATCAGCAGCATACGACATATATTATCTTGGAAATATGTATAGCAGGAGTTGAGCATGTCTGCTGTGTGATGGTCAGTCCTGACTCTCCTTTTTAACTATCTGGGGTGCTCCATTTATATCTCAAGAAATATAGGAGGATGCAGTCTATCATGTGGACAAAATGTGGAGTTCACCTGAAGAGGGGGCTGAATTCTGCTGGTACCTTACAAAGTATATATTAATCTAGAAGTTGTCTAAAGGACAAAGGGAGATTATAAACAAAAGGGAGATGATGAACAATTGGTGTATTATGACGAAGGATTAAAATAACATCATAAAATATGGGAGTGTGGAAATGGGAGTTGGAGAGGGCTTGTATTGAAAACTATTACATAGAGGCCATCCCCACCTCAATTTTTTTTGGATATATACACCCCCATGATAACAGGGGTGGTTGCAGGGAGAGGAGAGTTATTCCGGAACCCCCCCCCCCCTTCGCGCAAATTTTGAGAGCCAGATAACGGCTTGTAGCGCCTTTTTAGGCCCTTTTCTCTCACTTCCCCCGCTTTTTCGCTCTCGATTTTTTTTTTCATGGCTGTCTATGGCAGTGGTTGGTGGAAGGGGCTGGCACTATGCAAATTCAGGAACACCTTCTTCATAATAATCTCTTACCAATAGCGCAGCCTGCGTAAAGGAGATTTTGTAGCACATAAACAGCTCTACTGAAGGTTAAGAACGACATATTAATGGCAATGAATCAACAGCAATTCACACTTTTGATACTGCTAGATCTCAGAGAATCTGTACACACTGACAGCCACGTTTATCTATGTAACCTGGTCTGATTATCCTTCTCCATAAATATGATTTAATCTATCTTACTACTAGTTTAATTTTTCATTTTGTTATTTTGATGCGCAGTTGAGTATATTTATATAGAAATTGCGGAGTATAAATTTACAATTATCAATAATAATAAAAATGATGATAATGATGATGATGATAATACCCCCTTCGCTTCCCGATAGACAATTTTGTCAGCTTTTATATTTGTGGAATGTACATCCATAGCTCTTCCTTCTGATAAAAATTTACCCCAATTTTAGGGGCCGTCTGACACCCATTAGTATGGGTAAAATGTATATTCTACCTAATGTTTAGTATTAATAAGATGACATGAGGAAGTAAACTGCATCCGTACTTACACAAATTGTGGTGTATTTCTTTTTATTTATGGGAATGAAATCCCGGTCACTAATAAACCCACCCCTTTTACACAGACCTCTTTTTTTTTGGTGTAAAATAACCATTTTTCTGGTCTTCTTTATTTCTTTGTTTCTTCAATAATATACATACATTTATTTATATTTTCCATTTTCTTTTACATTCCAGTCATTTGTTTCCATTTTTCTATAGTTATACTCGGCTTTCTAGTTGATTTTTTCTATTTCTAGACGGTAAATCACCAAATGATGCAAACTCTTCAAAAGTCTCTTTTTGTTATTTTCCTTTTCGGTATCTTTCCGAAAAACTTCTGTAAAAAGCACAAAGTGCATAAGTCGTTACCATACAATACATTAAGTGGTTTAAACTGAAAAACTAGACAAGAAGTATTTTTGTATATTCTTTTCAACCTCTTTCCAAAACATATTAACTTCTTTACAAATTAGTTTGTATCTCCAAAATATTGTACATGAATTTGAAATTAAAATCGAACAAATTGTCCCGTATACTTTTAGCTTAAAATACCAAACATCTGACCATGCAGGTGTAAATTCGATTCCGAAAGTATTACGTCAACATTCCTCAGCTCTAGATTCTTCGGTTTTTGTTTTGATTAACTCATAATGTATTCTTTTCACTGATAATTGTCTTATTGAAATCGTTTCATCAACCAATACTATATCATTATATATAAGAGCTTTGGATTTAAAATACATATACTTTTTGTGTTCTATATTCCCATCTGTACATACCAAATCGTTTCTGATTGGTTGAATTGCCCTTCGAATACGTGCATATTGACTGTACCACCTTTCATCTTTAAATAATATCTTCAGCTCTAACTCATTAACTGGTATAAATCTTTCACCATCCATTAATTCTCCTACAAACAATATGTCAGAATTTATCAAATTCTTATAAAATAACATTTTCCTTTATACACTACATATTTATTCAGCCAAATTTCTTTTCTAAAATTATTAAAAGTTCCAGATCGATCGTTCCTTGAATAGGAGTAGCAGAGGTGCCCGTTTTTTCCTTGATAAGTAAATTTTTATTTCTGATAGGTGCCCCTTTTCCCTTCAAATAAGTGACCATTTGCCCCTTCTGATAAGAAACCCTTTTACTATTTAATATGTGTCCTTTTCCTCTTCTAGTAAGTGCCCCTTTTCACCTCTTATATATGTCCCGTTCCACCTCTGATAAGCACCCTTTCCTCTTCTGATAACTGCCCCCTTTTACCTATATTTCCCGCTGTTTCTTACAAAAAGAGCCATCTAGCTTCAAAGAATAGGTGCGGCTTTATGTAGTAACATGTACCCATATTACTACAACTACAACGTAAGGCAGCAGAGCTGGAGGCAAGATGGGCACAATGTCCATTCCCCTACCCCAAAGGATTTTGTATTCTGCTCGCTCGAATGTGCTCAAAACTCGCTTTCCACCCTCGCTCTCTCTTATAATAATATATAATGACATCAAGCAGATCGCATAAAGTATGTTGATACTGATGTAATCCTAAAGAAAAATGACAGGGCTAATATACAAATTAAACGACCATTCGACATCCCCCAAATGAATTTCCTGTTGTCATTTTCCTTATTTCGATAAAAAAAGGGCCTAATGCTCTTCAGAATTTTATAAAAAGGTCCGAAATTCTTTTCAGAACCTCAATAAAAGTGAAGATGATGCTTGATTATTTATCAATTAGACTGTTGTGTAATACCAATATCACAAAATTGTTTCCTTTTTTTCCTTTATGTTCACCCCTTGTACCCATTTGTACCCCCCCTGAAAATTTGGAAAATAAATTTCAATTGACAAATAATGCATCTCCACTTCATTATTCTTATATATATACAATATATATTATTCAAAAGTATGTGAATAAACGCTAACTGCAAAACACAGCCAAATTGGAAATCGGAACAGAATAAAATATACTTACCTTGTCTCTGGGCCGATGTGTAGCTCACCATTATGCAAGCAAATAGTACACGGCTCCTCGTCACAATTTTAAGGGATACTTAAAATTTTCTGTAGAATCTGATTTTTTGTGCTATATCCCCTATTTTGGGGGTGCTGAACATGAATTTACTTGTTGCCATTTTTCTAAATGACGTCTTCGGCCGTTGCCATGGTAACGAAATATTTTCTAAAAAATAACATATATCTCTTAACAAACAACATAAAAATATAATGTTAGTGATGAAGTGTATCAATTTCAGGCTACCCGTTCAATTAAAATCAAAATCACAGTTGTCAAAGATCATGTTATGCTCAAAAAGGGCCGTTGCTATGGTAACGCCTAATTTTTTCAGAAAATAGCATATTTCTGCAATAAAAACATAAAAACATAATAGAAGTGTTTAAATATATCTATTTCATGCCAAAACTTTGATTTCCATCAAAATATTGGTCTTGGAAAGTCATATATGTGCCACAACATGGTCGTTGCTATGGCAACAATATGGTTGAAATTGGTATTTTAAGAAAAAATATACCATTTCTGTATCAAAACAAAACATACAACATAATAAGAAATGCCTAAGTACACCTACTGTCCACTTTCTGATTCTTTTCAGTCTAGATGTAGATTTGAGGTAATAGTCATGCCTGATAGGACAGTTGCTATGGCAACAAATGATGCAAAAATTAAAGTAGGTATGCGTAGCTTATGAAATTTCAGTGCATTTGTTAACATACCTAAAATCTACTCCCTCCCCTTGGACATATTTTTTTCCCCCACTCTGTTCTTTCTTATTACCTAGTTGTCTCGGCCATCAATATCATTATCTGCCTCTTTGCCATAAAAAAGGGATGGTGGATAAACGTGCCCCAGAGACGTTGCCACGGTAACAAATTAATTTCATAAAGTAAAATGTCTTTGAGTAAACGACGTAAAGGCATAAATTTAATATCTAAGAACATCTCTTCCAGCTACTAGTTAGGCCGCAATTAACATCTGAATTATCCCAGTTCATGGTTATGCTAAAAAATGGCCCTTGCTATGGTAACGTCTGAATATTCAGAAAAGCATGTATTTGTAATGGAATAATCAATCAAGTCAGGTAGAATTCCCGAGATCCATGGATAAGTTCTTTCCAGCAACCTTTGTCATTCATAAGTTCAGCGATGTCTCGCGTCTCCTGGAGACCAGTGTCCATCGTTAATGAATCGAATGTCCTCCTATGTCTCCCTCTTCTTGCTTCTCCATGAAGGGGTTTCCACAGGACCACTCAGTGTAGTGTGAGTTCTGGCTGCCTTTGATCATGCCCTGAAAGCTTCAATCTCCTCTGGGTTACTTTGGAGCTGACCTTTGGAAGGTTTCCCTACAGCTCCGAGTTCCTCAATCTTGTTGCGAATTGGTTGACGTTCAGAGCCATCCTTTAACATTCTAGTGTAGCACCCATCAACCATCTGAGTAAGTCTCTTTGTAAGGGTCCAGGTCTCTGACCCATACAGCAAAACATACTCCACCGTACCTGTGAAGAGACTTATCTTTAGGACTTTACGGAGGTCTGATTCCCATACCGACTTCAAGGTGTAGCATACTGCCCAGGCGTTCTTCACCCTATCCACAACGTCATCCTCTGTGTTCCTGATCTTTGCTCCCAAGTACAGGAAGTCATCCATCAATTCAATTGGCTTCCCATCAACACTCACGATTCCCTCTGGCTCCAAGACGTTCTCCAGCAGATAATCTTGCTCTGATTTATCCGCAGTCCTACATTCATAGATACCTCCGCCACCTCTCCCAGTAACTCCTCTGCCTCCTTTACTGTGTTTGCCAACAGAACTATGTCGTCAGCAAACTCAGCATCTGATATCTTCTTAGCCTTAGCTCTCCTGCTCCAAGGCGGAGTTACAGTGAAGCCTGAGTCATGGTGTTTCTCCAGTGCCAGGGTCAATTACGATCACAAAAAGATATGGAGCTAATATATCACCCTGGAGTACTCCAGTCTGTATCTCGAACTCTGTCAGCCCATCGGGTGTGATAACCCGGGCTTTGGTGTTTGTGTACAGCAGGGATATCAGGTCCATCTTCTTGGGGATTCCATAAGCCCATACGATGTTCATCCAGCAGTTTCGGTCTACTGAATTAAAGACTTTTCTAAAGTCATTGAATACCATGACAGCAGGAAGGCTCTTTGCTCTGGCACCCTCAAGAATGCTCCTGACTAGTGGCGGATCTTCCCTCTCTAAAGCCATTCTGGCTGTCTCTGAGCTGCTTCTCAATCTCTGGCTGGATTCAGTTCAGAATCATCCTGTTGAGGGTCTTTGCAGCAATGCAAGTAACGTTAGTGAGGTGCCCCTGTAGTTGTTGGTGTTAGTGAGGTCACCTTTCTTTGGTATTGGGACAGTGTTACTTATCCTCCTTTGATCTGGGAAAACACTCTTCTCAAGTGCCTGATAACAGAACTCCAGGCTGATATCACTAAATCACATCTCTTCATCATATCACCTCCCGCGACACCCCATCATATCCATACCCCTTACCCTCCTTGATTCCCCCCCCCCGCTGGCTCTCTTAAGCTCTATGGTAAAGGGCCTGTCTCGATATCCATTTCTTGGAATAGCTGCCTGATCACCCTGGTGTTCTGATATGTGGGAGGGGTTTGTCCTAGTAAGGTCTTAAAATGGTCCAGCCACTTCCCCTTCCTACTCAAGGCCTGTTCTTTGATCTGACTCGAACTCCCTCTCTTCCTCCCCGTGATCTCGTTGATGATCGTCCAACTCCCTATGCTCTTACAACTGACTGCTGCTCTCTCAACTCTCCTGATCTTCTCAATCAGCAGACTCTTCCCTAGCTTTAGTGTAGTTGGCACGAGTTCTTCCTTCCTATCCTCAACACACTTCTTCTTCTCTCCGAAGGATCATCACAGAACTCGTCCATAGCAGCTCTTAGGTGTTCTTTGGCTGCACACACTCTGGGATCTTCAGAGTAGTCATCTGTCATCTTCCTCTTCCTCTTCCTCTTCAGCACCAAGGCCTCTCCCGCTTCTGTTACTACAGTGGTGAAGTGAAGAAACTATAGTTGATAAAGTAGGAACATGAGGAAGGCATTCCCCATTCGTTTTGTACACAAAACTCAGAAATTCTCCATTTTCGGGCTGACATGAGGTCACAAAAGGTCATGTAACTTGGTAACGGTATGATCGATTTTTTAAAACATGTCACAAGATGTAGAAGACTTGAAAGAAAAGCTCAGAAAATGGCGTGGCGTGAAATGCAGTGGTTCGAAACGCGTGGCGATATTTGTCTCAGAGCCCCCCCCCCCCCCCCCCCCCCCCAGTACAAAGGGTTAATTACCCAGGTCTCAGCTGTTATGATATAACTGTTTGACATTAAACAGATGATGGGTGTTGAATATTGGAATTAAAAAAAAAAAAAATACACTTTCTGGCTGACATTATGAAAATGGAAAATCAGGTACTAACGTTAAATGTGCTTTTCTGCAAGATTCCCAGTCGATAAAGGCCGTGGTTATGCCAGACAAGGGTCATTGCTATAACAAACCTGTGATAGACAAAGAGAATGTGTAACAAGATTAATTTTTTGAATAATTGACAACATTTTGTAATGGATTTGTAGCTGAATCTGGATTGTTGCCGAACAACGTTCAGATGCAAAAAAAAAAGGGGGGGGGGTGGGGAGTTAAAAGTATGCGTGCTAGGTCTACAAAATTAATGGGTATAAACGTGATATTGGCTGCTTCAAATTTTATCCTCCTGCCTCTCCTATGTAACATCTTAATGCATGTTGTAGGATATGAACTTGTAGATCTTGCCCATCAATAGAGGCTTTTCAGTTCCTGCAGATTATTGAAATGGCCTAGAGGATGATTATTGCACGTTCCAGCTAGCAAGGTCTTATCTGCAACTAATAGGTGCCCTTTCAAGGTCACAACTGAGTTCTACAAAGTGTTAAACCTTAGTATCAATGAACACAGGAGGAAAACTGTTAGAGGAACTGGTAGATCTAGTCTCCTTCTAGGCCTGACTTGATCTAGATCTAGTTTATATGCATTTGGCTAGGTCAGAGCAGAATTGGAGACCTCATAGGTGCCTCCAGACCTCCAGTTTCATGTAAGCATCTGAGAATGCAGTCTTCGAAGATCAGAGTAACAACCGCTGCATGCAGGGCTGTGTGACATCTACTCAGACATTAGAGGCAGAGTTGTCTGCTATTTTCAAGGAAGGTTGAAGCTGGAGTTTCAGAAAAAGGATTTGTTGGCATTATTTGCGTTTGCCCAGATATTTTCAAAACTGGCATCGGAAACTGGTTTCATTTTACCATTCTTTTTGTTTTTAACCACGATCTACGTATTTAATGTTTTCAAGTTGCTATAAATATTGTAAATATTGAAATGTATTGCCTCTTGTTATTAGTTAGTAATAATACAATCATATCACATCAATCATATCAAAAGAGCCTCCTTTGAAGCCCACACTATCTACATGTAGGCAGGCTGTTCAATTCATGGATATTTTCATAACAAACGGGCAGATGATAGCTACAAAAGGCTAATAGGCTTATAGAAGAAGATAAAGGAAAAATGTGTCTAATATGACAGGGTAGTATTGCAGTAGATGTACTCCGTTTGTTTTCAGTGTATCTGTTTACTATCACCATTGAGTTTGATGTCCTTTTGAGGGCGGATTGCGTTTATTTGTTGGAGTATGACATTCGCCCCTTTTGGCCAGTATCTTGTTAGTGTAAGTATGATCAAATAAACGGTTGATAGACATGATTGTGGCTGGTAGTCCTTCACTGATGTCATGGTTGCAGCGGCGTTGCCATAGCAACGGCCATGTTTTGCCATAAAGCTGCCCATGAATAACTAACAATTTAATGAATATCAAAGAGGTACGTTGAACTATATTATATTCTCGGATGCTTGTATTATGCTTTTATGTATATTATATTTAAATATACATGTATGTAAAGGCTATACATTTTTCTTTCAAAATTTCAAAATTTAACTGATCGATTACCATGGCAATGTCTCTGGAATGTTTGGATTCATCACTCACCACCAGTTTAACACCAGCAATCAGGGAAGATTATGACAAAGAGTCTGTTGGTAGATCCCATTAGAGAAAACTGTGTCACGGGCGGGAGTACAATTTCTACATATTAGCCCATGCACTTTTATTATTGATTTCATAAGTCGAGCATACTTTTTAAAATTTTTTTTCACATCAATGTGTTGTCATAGCAACTATTCTATCAGACATGACTGTTACCTTAGAAATATACCAAAAATACATTCTTTATTGAAAATAATTGGAGAGTTGGAAATTTGTGACATTTTTACTACTTAGACAATTTCTTTTTGTGTTAATGTTAAGATAGAGAAATACCATATTTTTCCTCAAAATATCAATCTCAACCTGGTCGTTGCCATAGTAACGACCACAGTATGGTATAAATACACTGTTGTAAGACTTTGCATGACCAAGATTTTGATGGCAATCAAATTTGGAGCATGAAACGGACAAACGAAGACACTTGTTATGTTTATACGTTGTTGCATCACAAATATATGGCATTTTCTAGAAATTCAAATATTACCATGGCAACGGCCAATTTGGAGCATAACCATGACCTTTGATAAGCCAGATGTTAACCGCAAGGTAATGTGCAGCTTGAAAGAGAGATTCTGAGACATTAACGACGTGTATTTATGTTGTATGTATTTATATTTATGAAAAATATGTTATTATCTGAGAAGTAATTTGTTACCATGGCAACGTCTTTAGCACTTTCATCCACCACCAAATTGATGGCAAATAGGCACATAATGATGACCGATTCATCTGGGTAACCAAAAATAACAGAATGGATAAAACTGTGTCTAAGAGGATGGGGTACGTTTTGGGTATATTAGCCTATACACTTTTGTTATTGATTTCATTTAGACCTAAAAGAATTTGAAAGTGGAAAGTATGTGTACTTAGACATTTTTATTATGTTTTCTTTTTTGTTTTGAAACAAAAAAAACTATATTTTTCTTAAAATACCAATTTCTTCCATGTCGTTGCCATAGCAACGACCATGCTGTGGCATAAATATGACTCTGCACGACCAAGACTTTGATGGAAATCAAAGTTTTGGCATGAAATGGATATATTTATACACTTCTATTATGTTTATGATTTTTCATTACAGAACAACATGTATGCTATTTTCTGAACAATTTTAGGCGTTACCATAGCAAAGGCCCTTTTTGAGCGTAACCATGCCCTTTGACAACCGAGATTTTGATTTTAATCAAACGGGTAGCTTGAAATTGATACACTTCATCACTAACATTATATTTTTATGTTGTTTGTAAAGAGATATGTTATTTTTTAGAAAATATTTCGTTACCATGGCAACGGCCGAAGACTTCATTTAGAAAAATGGCAACAAGTAAATTCATGTTCAGCACCCCCAAAATAGGGGATATAGCACAAAAAATCAGATTCTACAGAAAATTTTAAGTATCCCTTAAAATTGTGACGAGGAGCCGTGTACTATTTGCTTGCATAATGGTGAGCTACACATCGGCCCAGAGACAAGGTAAGTATATTTTATTCTGTTCCGATTTCCAATTTGGCTGTGTTTTGCAGTTAGCGTTTATTCACATACTTTTGAATTACATATATAATATATGTAACCTTTCAAATTGCCATGTACTAAAAGATCAAAAAAGAAATTTCAAACATTGTGGTTCATATAAATCTCAACCTCTAAACTGAACAAATTGAAGGTCACTGGATATATCGTCTATATAAAATCTGTTCGTGTTCCATAGGATGAAGCTTACAACAAGGAAATCGAAAAAAAAGAACACTATATTTCGATTTAGCGGGAAACCAAAGTCACGTATTTTGTACTGTTAGTATAACACTTTCCGTTAAAAGTAGTATATAGGCGTGCCAGATCAGGAAGCACTTGAAAAATTGATGAAGAGTCAACAAATAAAAGAAGCAGACTCATTACAGACCAGACCGGATGATAGACGAGATGGAAGGGTAAACATTTGTAGGCGTACATGTCCCCATCGATTATTAAAAAGCCGCTAATTATTAAGATACATGCTACGGGATTATTAACTCCATAATTCGATTTAAAGAACACTGTCGTGTTGGAAAAGAAAAGTGGAATAGACGAATAAATTCCCTTCCAATCGGAAGTGTTGGGCCAATATACATGTATGTCAGTTCAAAAACACACAGTCGCAACCAATGAATTTTCATTTTTCTTGAATGATCTGATTATAAGCAACTCATTAACAGAATGTTCTGTCCCTTTAAGCTTTAAAGTAGATATTCAAAGAAAATCACAAATATGGCAATTAATGTATCACTAGAAACTGGGAAGCTTACAGATGGCAATCGTATAAGTTTTATGTCAACTGCGTATCTGATGATTATAAAAACAACTCAAATAAAAGCTCTTCTCAGCATCTGGAATATCCGAGGATTCGCCAGAAATATAGCGATGTTTTGATGTCGTCACACTAGGGATCGATCCTGCTTAAGCAGACGACGTCCTATAATGAATGAACGTAATTGCAATGCAATTATTTATCAAATTATGAAGAGTTTGGTGTATTTAAACATGACCTTATTTCACACCATTATAAAGGGAAAGTGAAACTGATTCTGGTAGCTAAAACCGTTTGATTGTAAATACAAAGGAGAAGGGTCAATGATCAATGAAATAAACCCCACTTTCAAATTGAAAAGCCCTCCGAATAATAGCAGGATGGTATTCGTTCCCTCTTGAAACGCCGAACATGCCCCGGTGCAAGCAGCTGAAAATACAATGGCGTCTTATTTTGTTTACAAGTGACTGATTCCTTTATTTTTTTAACGCTGCATTTTTCATCAAAATAATACCATACACGAAGTTAAGAGTGAGGCAACAGACTAACATTAAGACTGACGCTAGTGAAGGAAGAGAAATAAGTGAAGAGGAGATGACAAAATAGGCTCTGAAAAATGTGTAAGATGTTATGGGACATCGTCTGCTTAGACAGGACTGGTCCATGGTGTGTCGTCACATATCTCAGCAGCGTTCGAGGAGCTCTTCAGCTGCTATATCGGGGGCTGAGCGAGAGAAAAAAGCCTATAAGAAGGCGCTATGAGCCGTTATCTTTCAATGAAAATTTGCTAAAACGTCAAACGTGGGAAAGAGGAAATAACTTACCTTCCTGTACCCACCCCTGTTACACAGTGCATCATTGCGCCCAAATAATTGAAAAGCAGTCAGGGCGTCGAACTATAACTTTCCGCCTGAAAATTGTTTGCTGCGAGCCATTATCTTTCTCTCAAATTTTTTAAAACGTCAGAGCTTTCACGCTTCGCGAGGGAGGGGGAAACACCCCCTCCCTGCACCCACCCCTGTTACATACAGTGCATTATTGCGTCCAAATGATTGAAAAGCAGTCCGGGCGTCGAACTAACTCTCCGCCTAAAAAATGGTGCTACGACCCGTTATCTTCCTCTCAAATTTGCTATAAAACTTCCTCCCCTCCCTGCACCCAACCCAAACGAGTGAAGAAAAAGAAATAGAATCCCGTCGGCCCGCCTCAGAGCTGTAAGGGGGCCGCGGGATCCCCACGAAAAGAAAATAGCCTTACAAATCCTCTTTTTTTCATTCTGCCATTCTTTATAAGGGGCCACCAATGCATTTTATACTTTCATAGCCTTTCGTTTTTTAACATGTTAATATTCGAGTAACAACCATAGAAGCAAAGCAACATCAAATCTCTCTTCAAAAAGTGCGAGAATCTTGGATGTGAAGTATGAGGTCGTCCACATCCCACACGCAGGGCCGACATTAATAAAGAACTGCCTTGGCCATTCGTATTTCAGCGCTAAAACATTCGTAGTTTAGTCTTCATCAGGATTAAAAAGTATTAGATTTAGACGAACAATACATACTCACATATCATACATACTTATTGGTTTCAAAATATGAAAATTACTTTACCCCTCTAAAATTATGCTATACGGAGATAATTTTATCATGTTTATGTTTTTTTTTCAATTCAACAAAATATACCTTTGTGATTAATCATAAACACAGCTAGCACTTCCGCAAGTTCAAAAATAATACCATATATCTTAGATTCTTAATTATTTTGCTGGCATGACGGGTAAAAAAAAAAGAAAAAGAAAAAAAAAGTGAAATGAAGTCGCGGGACATCGAGTATAAGAAGATTTTCTAACAATGATCAACAGGCCTTGACTACAATGCACGTGGCAGATTAGAAAGCTAATGTTCCTCTTCTCTTTCTCAGAAAAAAGTCGACAGTTTCAGTCCTTTCGGAAAAGAAACTGAGAAGACATATGTAAACAACTGTATCGTATTTTCTTCAGGGTCAAAGAGAAGGAAATAAGAGAAGGAAATAACTTCTTATCATAAAACCTGGTGCCCTACACAATAGTAATCAATTGAGTTAAACATGTACAGTATATCACTGCACCCTAATCATTTCTTTGGAACGATTAAGAATGTACAATACGAACGCTAAGCTCTCAGAAATTTGTTAAACTATTTAAGTAAAATGAAAGGTTAAAGACATACAAAAAAAAAAAGAAACTAAATAAAGAAAAAATAAAATGAAATAAAAAGGTTACCATACAAAACATAGTACAGTAAGACAGTTTGGTATATAACCGCGTAGCTAGGATTTAATTTTAGGGGGAGGCGGTTGGGAGCACGTGAAATGTACGAATTTGCTGGTGAGCACGCTTGGCGTGCTCCCGAGCAGGGGGTGGGTGCAGGAAGGGGGGGGGGGGGTTAAAGATCGCATTACAAGAAAATCACAAATATGGCAATTAATGTATCACTAGAAACTGGGAAGCTTACAGATGGCAATCGTATAAGTTTTATGTCAACTACGTATCTGATGATTATAAAAACAACATAAATAAAAGCTCTTCTAAGCATCTGGAATATCCGAGGATTCGCCAGAAATATAGCGATGTTTTGATGTCGTCACACTAGGGATCGATCCTGCTTATGCCTAGTTTACATTTGCTACGGTCATCGTACGATGGATTAGTCTACGATTTTCCTTGCGATTTGGGGGACATCGTAGGTGGCTACGGGCTACGATTTTTATGTTTACATTATTTACGGTCATCGTGCGATTTCATGTACTGGGCATCGTAGAGGGGCCAAAGACAAATCCGTACAGGGGCTGTACGGAGATCGTACAGGGGCTGTACGGAGATCGTACAGAGATTGTACGGAGGTACAATCGCGCGATTTCTTTACGATGCTTTTTTGCTCCCCTGTTGAAAAAAAATCGTACGCTCTCTGCATGATCAGCGCAAGGCCTCCGCACAATGACCCTGCGCTGATCGTACGATGTTTTTAAGGGCTACGATCCTACGATTTTGAAAAATTTGTATAACTCTGCGCTAAACAAAATCGTAGAGGCCACGGAGACCGTGAATCCGTACGAAAATCGTACGATCGTCGTATGCCACCCCAGGGAGATCGTGCGATTAGAGGGATACGATCAGTTTACGGTCACCCTACGATGATCGTAGACCAAATGTAAATGGGGCATTAAGCAGACGACGTCCTATAATGAATGAACGTAATTGCAATGCAATTATTTATCAAATCATAAAGAGTTTGGTATATTTAAACATGACCTTATTTCACACCATTCTAAAAGGGAAAGTGAAAACCGTTTGATTGTAAATACACAGGAGAAGGGTCAATGATCAATGAAATAAACCCCATTTTCAAATTGAAAAGGCCTCCGAATAATAGCACGGATGGTGTTCGTTCCCTCTTGAAACGCCGAACATGCCCCGGTGCAAGCAGCTGAAAATACAATGGCGTCTTATTTTGTTTACAAGTGACTGATTCCTTTATCTTTTTTAACGCTGCATTTTTCATCAAAATAATACCATACACGAAGTTAAGAGTGAGGCAACAGACTAACATTAAGACTCACGCTAGTCAAGTAAGAGAAATAAGTGAAGAGGAGATGACAACCAGGCACTGAAAAATGTGTAAGATGTTATGGGACATCATCTGCTTAGACAGGACTGGCCCCTGGTGTGTCGTCACACATCTCAACAGCGTTCGAGGAGCTCTTCAGGTGCTATATCGGGAGCTGTATTTTACCGTTTTATAATTGATAATAATCATTACTTCAAATGTTTCCAAGCGTTGAATTTGGATAACCTTGTTTAATTTATGCCATCTATGCAATAAAAAGTATTAAGACAATATTTACTTTGATGGAATTTTCTTGTAATGTGATATTTAAAGCTTTGACATTTTAGCAAATTTGAGAGAAAGATAACGCCTCGTAGCACAATTTTTTTGGGTGGAAAGTTAGTTCGACGCCCTGACTGCTTTTCAGTTATTTAGACGCAATATGTAACAGGGGTGGCCGCAGGGAAAGGCAAGTTTCCCCCTTCCCACGCGAAGCGCAAAAACTCTGACACTTTGGCAAATTTGAGAGAAAGATTACGGCTCGTAGCACCTTTTTAGGCCTTCTCTCTCACTTCCCCGCTGGCGGCGACCACCACCCCCGCCCCTTGGCTACGCGCCTGGGAATTTCAGGATCTTTAAAGGTTTCAAGGAAGACTAAGAAATAGGTTACCTAGAAATAAAATCAGAAAAGAAAGAGAGATACAGGTTTTAAAAGACGGTTGAAGAAATTTGATCACAATGAGGAAATTATGATTACACTGATGGTATGAAGATCGGTATCAATTTAGGAAAAGGCGGCAAGATTTTGTGATTTGGGGGAAACATTCAGTGTACTCAATGTTATTATTACCATAAAACAGATCTTAAGTTATAGCATATGAAGCTTGTACAACTTTACGTGTACTTTGAAAAAAAAAATTTCTGCAAGCATAGATACCGAACCCCCCAAAATGTGTCAAGTTATATTAGATAATTGCATCCAATAGTACTTTTAGATACACAGGAAGTGAGCGACCTTGTAATACTATTTCATACCATCCTTGAACCTTCGCATTCTGTGTAGAGTTCTTTAAACACATAAATTACAGCCTGGTTCAAAACGTTTATTTGCATATTAGGCTTAGCAAACCTTCGGACAGATTTTTTTATTCTATAGCTACAATCAGGAATTCATTAAACACAGGTCAATACCAATTTGCAGTGGTGGCAAGGGCCTACCCCCCCCCCCCTCCGAAATTCCTCACAACAATAAATATCACTTAAAAAGTGGAAAATGTCCATAATCTTGATCATTAGCTTTATATGTCCTTCATACCTAACATTTCCTTTTGATAACAATGAAATTTGCCACTTACTTCACATTTTATGAAATAAACATCACCTATCTGTCCGCTTTGTTAAAACGCCATATGATCAACCCGTTATTTTTTAGTGTGTAAATGGGCTCGATTACCGACTGAAGACAGGCAATACCAGAAACACACCGAGACGATAACTCATCTTTTTCACCAGTAATTGCCATGTGTACTTTTTTAAAGTCCATCGGATTTGCACGTTTAAATAACGTACAGTACTGATTAAGGGTTAATGATAATTTACAAATATTCCTAAACAAAATCGTTAAAAAAATCATCAACTACTTACGCATTCTTAAATACATTTGGTATTACGTTTATCCTTTGATTACGTAAAATCGAAACTGTAAAAACTGAATAAATGCATTAAATTGAAATGTACCGTGAGGGTTCTAAGCGATCCCGACACTCTGCTTTAGCCCCTAGACAATGTATTTTATCTACAGGATTTATTTCTCCTCAAATATTGATGTAAAGATATATAGTTTGCAGTAAAGAATTCATCGAATTGTTTCAGCGACTATCAGCTTAGCAAAGGTTGGTTGGTTGGTTCTTGGTATGATGGCGCTCTTCAATCTCTTCAGATTATTCGTGTCAGTCACTTTCGTAGGTTTAGCGTAGGCTTCGGAAAGCCCACGAGCGACTTTTTTTGTGGTGAACATGGTGTTATTAATGGTCATCATTAGTATCATAATGGTAAGATGTTAGTATCCCATCTCCTAAGTTAGAAAGCTGTCGATCGTGATTATTTGTAATTATTCGATATAATATCAAGATACGCAAGCAGTCAATCGGAAATAACAAAGGGGGGGGCGGGGGGGGGGGGGGGGGGGAGTAAATTCCAATTGTTCATGGAAACAAAATATATATACTGTTAATACTCTTTACCAACTTGCTCGAGTGGAAATTGGGTTAGACATCAATAATTCTTTTAAATTAGGATTTCTCAATTTTATCCTTGCTTTTAAGAGACGTCGCTCTTTATCGTATTTTGAACAATATAAAATAAAATGTTAAATCCTCTCAAATTCTTGACATGCTTCACAGAGACCAGTATCATGCTGGTTACTTTGAAAAAGTTAATAATTTAACCTGCATTTACCTACTCTTAGTTGTTGTATCAAGCATTCTTCTCTGTGAGATAAGCCATGTCTGTGTATGGGCTTAGTAACGTCGCTATGTAAGGCATATAAAAATGTACCGTGCTCGGCGTTGTCCCATTCTCTTTGCCATAATTTGTTATAATGGATCTAACCAGAGGCTGCTAGTTCACTTCTCGTGTTTGGTATATCTATGTCTATCGACTTTTTCATGGCTCCTTTGTTGGCGGCCCGATCTACGATCTCGTTGCAGTTAATATCGCAGTGAGATGGAATCCAATCAAAGGCAACACAAACATCCTTCAACTTAAGACTATTAATTATGTATAAAATTTCATTCACAATAGCACATCTAATAAAGTATGAATCGATCATTTGTAAAGCTGACAAAGAATCACTAAATATTACACCCGATGAGGCTTCCATAAAATAATGTGTTTATCTGAATAGATTTTCAAGATAGAGAGCGCCATATCTAAAGCCACCATCGAGTCACTTCAGACCAATAAGTATAGAAATCCTAGGTATTATATTCTACCCTTCCTGCACTGTTGAGGCTTACTGTGTACTACAAGCTCTTCTGTTTTTATTGGTAAGGGTGTACGTCACTCAATGTATTGTACACATTGTCATCTTGAAGGACAACGTTTGGAGGATGAGGATTTTTCTGAACATTAAGTACGCCGTAATTATTGCCCTCCTTTGTTTCGTCGACACTTTCAGTACTACCATGCCTCGATAAGGTTGTCTGGGATTTTGAGATTGAACGTATGCTAAGACCCGATTGCTTAAAGTCTAACGAATTGTAATCCTCTTCATGGCATGAGGAAGCTGTACTAGCGCTTAATTTAGGATTACTACGTTTCTGTTTAGCAAGCCCGAGGCAATAGTCACCATGCCTGATGTCAGTGGAAGCCTTGTTGTAAAGGACTTTCTGCTCTCGATGATCCGTTCAGACAGCTATCATGGCAAAATTCGAAATCGTGAGGCTTATCATTTCCTGTATCATGCTTGAATGGCTTTTCAAGGGTGAAGTACTCAACAGTGTGAGAGTTCATAAATTTGGACCCGTCGTAGAGTGCGTCTGAAGACTCTTCTGACGGTTTTGGCATACTCTTGTTGCTGGCTGGGATACACTCTTCGTATTCATCCTCGGTTAAGCCTACCTGATGAATCTCAGGAGAAACCTTTTCCCGTAAACAGGAGATCGCCCCCTGCGATACGTGACAGGCTACATTATCAGCCAGAGACTTATGATCAAGAATATCATCTTCACCACATTCTTCGTAAATATTTGGCAAATCGGTTTTCATAACGGAATTTGGCTTATCACTCTCCGATAGATCGTCAATAGAGCAATAAGTCAACTCAGCGTTGTCAACATTGGTCTGGGGCATTTCATTGGAGTTCTGCTTACGTTGTTTCTCAAATACGTCAGCATCCAGGGACACACCTTGATGCAAATGAAATGGTGACCTTCTGGTTGCAGGGGTACTGGCGCCTATGAAGTTGTCTGGTGAGTCATCGTTAGCACCGTAGACTGGGTTTCTGTACATGTTATCTGCGGAGTCGTCATTACGACTGGAGGAGCCAATCGTCTTTGTATTTTTGGAACTATTGACAGATGATAAAAGAAGTTATGAAAAAATTTCAAAAATCTACATATGGAAATAGTATCCCCGGCGTATTCGTTCAAAATGTTATGAAAGTAGGAAAGAAAAATCCGGAATAGGTGGCCGATTCATGTATCATAAGTTCAAATATGTATCATAAGTTCAAATATTGATTTACAATGTAAATATTCATTTACAATGACGTTAAAGGTCGGTCCCCAGACGTAAATAATCATATCTGATTGATACACGTCTGTAAAAAACCAATTACACACACACACAAGTTCACTCTAAAAACTAGTGTTAGATCACCATTTAAAAGGCCCGAGGATTGACCACTCTTTCAAAAAGGCAGATTAACACTTTTAACATGCTGGATTCAACACTATAAAGGTTGTATCTACCAGGTTTAAGAGGTTGATCTGCCATTTTGAAAAGGTGGTCACTCCTCGGCCCTTTTAAATTGTGATTTAACATTTTAGTTTTTAGAGTGTTGTTTTTCTGTCCGTATGGAAATCGTTTCAAATATTTTGTTATTTCCAGGTGATCTGGCATTTGCTCCGGCTACATTTGTTCCGGTAATATTTGCTCCTGGTTTTATTTTGTCACATTTATAGCGTTAGGGCTGTATAAGATTGCGATTGGGTTTGAGGTATATCCAGATACTTAGTATGAGGATAGAGGTTAGGATAGAGGTTAGGCATAGTGTTGGGTGCGAGGTTTCACGTAGGAATGAAATTATTGTGGGGAAATTGACAGCGGAGCAACTGTCACAGGAGAATGTTACAGTAGCAGTTCATTTAGTTTAAGGTACATTCATCTTACTGTTAATAACGTACAATTTCTTTATATTCTGTTTAGATGAAAGAGCTTTCAGCTTTGCGATGAGGAATAAAGCATAACTGATTATACTTATTTGCAATAAACATCATAACGAGAAGATAGCAAACGACGTAGGGAAAAGAAAATGATCGGGATCTGTCGACTATCGTTTCGAATTGAATTATTGGATCAACTTGAATGTCAAACACAAGTCATTAAACTTGCCTTCTACGGTGACGTATGAACAGCGCCAAAATAATCAACCCGATCAAGAGTAGCGTCAATGAAGAACTGATTGATGCGATAACTGTAGAGGGCATATATGGGAATAAAACAAGAAAATTAGAGAGATCGCAGGTTGCAATCCATCCTAAGATGTCATTCTTAAAGGAGAACGAAACCCCCAAAATAAATGCATTTTAATAGAAGCAGAAAAATCAAAGAAGCATATCAGTGAAAGGTTGAGGAAAAACGGACAACTAATACAAGTTATGAATATTTGAAATCCTAAAATCGCTAAATGAATGGAGATCTGAAATTGGCAATGTCATCATTACGCTAATGAGATGCTGTGATGTAAATGTGCTATACTTTCCAATATCCTTATACAAATAATGTTGTAAAAATCCACTTTCCCTGATATATCTTGGAAAATCTGATTTCTGTATGATAGGTGGTGTTCATAGATTTATTCCTCACAATATATATCAAGCACAATGTTGATAATTCAATTTTCTTTGTTTAAAAGCTGAAATCTGACAATTTTCTTATTTATTACCTATGAAGTGAGAGCTCAAAGAAGTCATGGCATGTCATGTTGCCAATTTCATTTAGCGGTTTTAGTTTTTCAAATCTTCATAACTTTATCCGTTTTTCCTCAACCTTTCAGTGATATGCTTCTAAGATTGTTCTACTTCGGTTAAAGTGCATAAACGTTTGGGGTTTTATTTTCCTTATTTTCATTCACCAAAATTTGTCCGAAGGAAGAAACATTTATAAGCTATACATAGATACTTAAAAATGTGAAAGTAATTTTTCAAAGTTATTCCAGTAACGGTACAGCTGCATGTAAAATTACATTTCGAATTACTTTAGTTTGAAGTTCAAAGGGGAAACATATGCTGTTCCCTATCGATGTCAGTAGTAATTTTGATCAAGAAGATCTCAAACCAGCAAAATTTAAATTTAAAAGAGGGTGGATGTGAACGAATATCCATCACTGCTCAGAAAGTCGATGGATACATGCAGAAGATAACAAATATAACATTAATTTTGTTGATTCCGAAAAGTTTCTTGGAATTGTAATTGATTCGAAATTGTTGTGGCATAAACACATTGATATCTTGTGCAATCGAATTTCCAAATATATTGGCATTTTGTATAAATTGAAGCATTTCCCCAAAAATGTATTGCGCATGATTTATAATGCCAATGACATTATAAATCACTCTATGCAACGGGCTTTTCGACTTAAAAAGAGGGCTGCGAGAATCATTTACCATGCTCATTATCTTGCCAACACCTCTCCTATTTTTCCTGAATTAGGTCTATTGAAAGTATTTGATTTGAATAAATTCATCATTGTAATATCTATGTTCTTAGTTCATTGGTTTAGTAAGTGTATTTTATAGGGGTTCTAACATTTGGAATGAAATGCACCCAGATATAAAGTTATGTCCATCTTTAAACTCACTCAAACGCAGTTATAAGTCATATTTACTCGAACACAATTATAAGGATCTTTGTTGTCATCATACATTGTGTTGGGGTTGTCCTGGTTGATTAACTTTCTTTCACATCCTTTATTACTGGCCATAATATATCTACATTTCATCCATCCAATATGCCCATTTTATTTATTTATGTATACACTATAAAAGGTGGCAGCTTTTTATAAAGCTTCTTGCTTTTCTCGTTGTTTTCTCCATCTTGTAATTTTATATTTTATACTGACTTGTTTTGTATGTATTTTTAAACGATTGATGGAAATAAATAAATAATAGAGAAGGTTGCTGGAGGACTTGAAGGTAGCAACCATGGCAACAACAAATGGTGTGCTGAAATACATTGGAAGAGATTGGATCATCTTTTGGCAAATGGTCACCAGCGACAGGCATTCGCCATCATAAGGTTCTGACAAAGCACTTGAAGAAGAATCATTATCTCAGATCGATTCTTAACAATAAAAGTCAGTAGGCCTACCTACCTATAGTCTTATCCACTATGTCTTCATTGAGCTTTCTCTTGGGAGTTGCATCTGAGGCGCTTGAGTTAACCAATGCCGCTGTTGGCGATTGAGATAGGAAAAATACCGTCAGTTTCTTTCTTTGAGAAATTTCATAGGAAATAATGCCACAAAAAGTAATACTGGGGCTTCACTAAGCACGCTATGGGAAAGGGGTTTAAATTCTGTTGATAAATGTACTTGACAAATATGTAAGTATTTTAGTCTTTCTTACCCATGCTGGCACTGTTTACCACAGCAGAAAATAAAAATTTTAAGCAAAGTTTACTTTCCAGTCGGTTAACTCGTGTCAAAATCGTGCGAAATCCCATTCAAAATAGGCTTAAGATTATTTACGACTACATCGTTTGCTGAAGTGCAATCTTTCCCAGATAAATAGATTCAGCGGTGGAGGGTACTCACCTTGCACGAGGTCGGTACTCATCAGTGCTATAAAACCAGAGCATGATATGCAACTCTCAATCTCGTCACCACTGGTGAATCGAAGCCAAACGTATGACCCTACTGTGGTAATGTTGTCTGGAAGGGTTGATCCAGACAGTTTGATTCTCTCAATAGCCTTCACAAAATCAGTCGTCCGTCCTTCGTAAATAGTAACGAAATCATAACCCGACATAGTGTTGAAGACAGAGAAGCTAACAATCACCCTGTAGCCTGATGGAGCTATCACTTTCCATAAGATGTCGGTGTTGATGTCGTATAACTTCGGAAAATTCGGAGATGATACGGTTACTGCTTTCGCTGTTGTCAATATAACTGGCATTCAATGGTAAGAAAACGAAAAAAATCTTGTTAACAGTTTTCCTTTCTTTCAAAATAATATGATATCGTCCTGTATCATTAAAGTTGACACCGCTGTGAATGAGAACTAAACAAAAAAAGATTTCCATAGCTCACCAGGTATTGGAAGAGAAGAAAGCTGGGCCTTGAAACCTGTGAAGCTGGTGTTGTATTCGTTTTTCCTATCACTGGTAAATCGAATCCAAAGGTAGGATCCAATGGAGGTAATGTTGTGTTGACTTTCATATCCAGAAACTTGGATTCTCTTCACGGACTTCTCAAACTCTGGAACCCGTCCTTCATAAATTGTGACAAAATCATATTCAGGCTCAGTGTCCAAAGTTGTAAAGTGGAACAGCACTCTATAGTCTGAAGGCGCTACCACCCGCCATAAGATATCAGCATAATTGTCGTACTGATTTGGAAAGTTTGGAGGTGTTACTTCAACCGTTTCTGCAGACACCAACGAAATATCTAGGATTTGAAACAAAGGTAATTTTTGTGTAAATTATTTGAAGAATTTCGTGCAGGAGGTAGGCAATTCTAGCTACTTGTCATGCATAAGTCGGGACACAGATGTCCAGTACCAAATGTGCCTAATTTCCATTTATTCCATGTAAAAATATTAATCACTCTAAGTGACCAGTGATCAATATTATGGTACTCTGAAAGTTGGTTAATCTTGATATTATTCGTATAATTGTTGTCAAAATGTCCTTTTCAATTTCAGAATCGCTCAGGTGTAATTTTCTGTTAGACTCACATAAATGTAGAGATACGGAATTCCTGTCGATAATAGTTGTATATCTGTACATGAAAACACTAGAAGTCCTGTATTGGATGAAGGTAATGTCTATTTATACATCGATGGTATGAAGGAGAGCTAAGAGCTCAAACTATCAAACCTACCTCTTATCGTCAAACAAGAAAGTAGCGCCCTAAAGCCTATGTCGCGAATCGGTGTATTGAAGGTAAATCCATCACTGGTAAACCGAAGCCATAGGTAAGATCCAATAGAGGTATAACTGAGTAGTCGTGGATTGCCAGACAGTTTCTCTCTCTCAGTAGACTCCTCAAAGTCAGACTTGCGTCCTTCAAAAATAGTAACGAAATCATATTCTGTCTCAGTGTTGAAAGCAGACAAGCTCACCATCACCCTGTAGCCAGATGGAGCTATCACCTTCCATAAGACATCAATGTTATTGTCGTATTGGTTCGGAAAATTAGGCGATGTTACGTTTGCCGTTTCTGCAATCGTCAAGTTGATAACTGGCATTCACATGAAATGGAAATGATACATAGCGTGCAATGATTCGTACGTGAAAGAAGAAGAAAGTCGAAGGAAGTAGAGGCAAGTCTAGTACATGTATAGTTATTTGGAAATGATATGATTGATCCCTGGAATACTACGGGAACGCTCAAATTCAAAGCGATTTCAGCTCATACGTCCTTAGTATTCTCATACGCATACTGCGTAAATTTATATTGCAGTATCAAATATTTACAATGTTAAATCTAATAGTTTAAAATTTAAATGAATAACAATTCAATGATATGATATAGCTCACCCCTTATATCATCAACGCATGAAACAACAGCTCTAAATCCAGGTTCCGAGTGTCTGTGATCGCTCATGAATCGAAGCCAAAGATAGGATCCAACAGAGGTAATTTTACTTGGAGGAGTTCTGCCGGATTTATGAATTCTCTTAACAGACTTCTCAAATTCTGCAGCCCGACCTTCGAAGACAGTAACATTGTCGTAATGTAGCTGCGTTCTAAAGTCCTTGAACTGGAGAACCACTCTGTAGCTAGGCGGCGCTGTCACCTTCCATAGTACGTCAGCATTATTATCGTACACGTTTGGAAAATTCGGCGATGTTAAATTGACAGCTTCTGGAAACGTCAAAAAGATGTCTGGAATAAAAGTCAGAGTAATGTATTTGATATTCACTATAAAGCAAGTAATCATAACAATATGGGTTTTTTGTAATATAAACTAAAGAAGATTATTAAATTTCTTACGGCATTCTATTTATTCATTTATCATTATCATTTTTTTGCATAAAAACCGATCGGCAAATAATAATATGTCTTGTTTACCCAATGTAGCCTCATCAATATTTTATACTGTTCTCCCCGAGGGCCCTGCAATCACATTGTTACCCGGATTTATCGACTATCCTATTATGCTTTGTATTGCTCTTTTTTTTTCTTTTTTTTTTTTTACTTATAATTCTTATCAGTAGACACAAAAACTTCTGCATAATAGATGTCATTTTATCATTTTCTTTTTCGATAACGATATGTTATATATTATTTTGGTCACTATTATCAAATGAATTAGTATATTATTCGAGTTATTTTCCAGATACATCCCATTTAGTATAGTTATATAATAGTATCGATGCATGTACATGTAATTATCTTTATGTTTATGTTTATTGACGCATAGATGTATTTATGTATTTATGTTTATGTTTGTAACATTTACCATGTAAATACAATGAATTTCCATACAAAACTGGACAATACATGGGCCTATCTATACCTATACCTATAAACTGCAACGTATTATCCGTACGATTGTAAAAAAAAAAAAACACCCATTATTGTCTCATATATTATTGCTTTCGTCAACTACGTGCACATGTGTAGCTATAATTTATAAAGTAATTTCTAATAATATTATTATTATTGTTATTACCGATAAATAATAACAATAATAATAGTAAAAATAATAATGATGATAATAATACTGTAGTAATTAATCATAAACTAATAATAATGATACAAATCACACTGGAAAGATACATGTAGGTAACTAATTATAATCACGGACTACAAGGGTGGTGGGACAAACTATCCTCGCAGATGTGATAACGGGGTTACTATTTTCACGACTCTCCAGGAGAAAGAAGATAGAAGCCCTTGAGATCAGCGAGGTGATAGCATATCCCACAATCCCAGTGAAGGAGATAATCACTGGCTTCAAGGGCAAATATTTTTAGTGAGGTTACCGTGACCTTTATTTACACCCACTTGTTTCGGACCAACATCTATGCGTGATAAATTGATAAACGCCAATGACAAGGCGCTGTGTGGTTGGAACGCCCGTACCTTTGGGTTACACGTCTGGACAGAACACAGTTTTTTCCAAACCGTTTCACCTAGCTTTTAATTTTTGTGTTTAGAATAATAATGATGGTGATAATAATAATAATAATGATGATGATAATAAAAATAATAACAATAATAATGGCTTCTTAAAGACAGCGCTCATATCCGCCAGGGCGCTGTAAATTAATTATTACGATAGTTATAGCCAAGCCGCCACAGTAACTAGCACTCGAGCATATCAGGTACCCATTTACTCCTGTGAGGAGAGTGCAAAATTAATGTTGATTAATGTCTTGCCAAAGGACGTTTATACAGTGCCAGCCTGGCATTCGAACCCCGTACCCTGTGATCTACAGTCCGGAGATTTTATCCACTAGACTATTATGAAAAGACTATTCTATAATGAAATATCTTCTTTTTTCTTTCGTTTTTTACTTACCTAAGCCCGCCAGGACAGGCAATTTATCACTTGCTATGTAAGAACATTTAGTTGAAAGATTATTGGCATGGGGCATATCAGTGACAGGAGCAAATCTCAAATATTAAACTCACCTCTTATACCAACGCACGACAAAATGGCTCTGAAACCTGTCTTTTTAGTTTCCACATCACTGGTGAATCGAACCCAAAGGTAGGACCCGATAGAAGTAATGTTACGTGGACGATTATACCCAGATATATGAAATCTCTGCACAGCATCCTTAAAGTCAGGCTTCCGACCTTCGTGGACAGTGACATAGTCGTGACTTTCCTCGGTGTTAAAATCCGTGAAGTGAAGCGCCACCCTGTAGCCTAATGGAGCTATCACCCTCCATAGCACGTCAGCGTTATTGTCGTATTCGGTTGGGTAGTTTGGAGATGTAATGTGTGCTGGTTCCAAATTCTCCAATCTGATGTCATCTGGAATTCAAATTGGAAAGGTAGCTGAGATAAGGAAGGTAGGAGGGTCACGTTCGTAAATCCTGGATGCGAGTAAAATTACATCGGCCTAGCCTACCATGCGATGAGGGAGTGATGGTCAAATGTTTTTGTCCTGTCCACATTCTGGATAGTTTCAATGCTGAAAAGCTGGGGAATCCATTTCATTTGGATGTTTATCAAATCACATTAATCAATATTCACCCGACTCATAACATTTTGTCAAAATTTAGTCATAATTTGTGCATAATCAACAGATGACAAAGCAAAGTAAAGCGAACCTTGTGTCAGTTTCAAATCGATAGAGTTTGCAACTTTGTTTATGTAAGGCTCGTATCCAGGAGACGATGACCGAAACAAGCGAAAAGATCGAACAAAAGTGAAATTCATATAATCACTATTTTTACAAGAAACATGCACACTCCTCACCTCATATAAACATTCCACCCACTCATACTTAATTTCTTCCCATAAATAACCGTGCAAACTGTATACAAAATGTTAACAAAATTCATACCCACAAAACTATAACATTGCAATAATCTGTAATTTCTGAAATTCATGATGGTATTACTGATACAAGCCAGTCTTAAACTTTAGTGCATAACTCCTCCTGCAGTATTTATTCCGAGGCGGTAGAGACCATATAGAATTTAGAAGCTAATGAAAGGGATAGGTCATCTTCTTTGCTTTATTCTTAAAATCTATTCCAGTCAATTATATCCTTATGTCGATATTATACTGAAGACGCCACACAGAGCGATTCATTTCTGAAGGAGGGTTGTATATCCTCGGTATTATAATCACACTTCATTAAATACACAAAAAATAAGAAAGAAACACAGTCATCATGGTCATGCTTTAGGGAAGACTTTGAGAGTGCACATTAGGGTAATTTTGTTAGCACTTATTTGGAGATACTTACAGTAGATTATCATGACATCCATTTATTTCTTTTCAAAAATATACGAAGCCTTACCCTAAAATCATAAATAGAATGTTTCATGGCATAGAAATTAGCGTACAGACATTTCATGATCATACTCTCCTCAGGAAAATGAAGGTAGAACCCACTTTCTTTTTTTTTCTCTCTCTCACACTATTTCTTTAAATCTAAAAACTTTTAATATGATATTTAGATTTCTATTCAGTTTGTCATGTACTTTATAGTTAAATATTTAAGTAGCAGTTTCATTTCTAACACGTGGATAGATATTTGATACTAATTTTGCATTTAATGTGAATATTTTGCTTTGTAAATTGAACAAATTCAGCCTCGAGCTGCATGATTTATGCATATTTCGTGACAATAAACAATTTGCAAACACATATACAATTAAAATTACAGTGAATGGCATATTCTGTGAAAAAATAATGTGTACTTACTTTCCAAAACTGCGTTGTTCATATTGATAAAGAATGCTAGTATCCCAAAGATGACCAAAATGAACTTCCCTATGTTCTTTCTGCAGTCAGACGGCGATCCCTTTGAAAACCTCTTCATGATCATGATGATTTATTCTGAAAAGAAATATCGAAATGTATCAGGAACACCCAGCGCAATGATGAAGCAATGTAAAGTGAAAGTAATTCTAAACAAACTAAACACTAATCCAGACTGGGATACCTATACAACGTAAAATTTTCGTAATAAAAGCTGAATTACTTCTGCTATCTTTTCAGCTTAGCATATCCCTATACCCTGTCATTTATAAACACTTTGTTACGAATGCAGCGCGGAAGGCTTACTGTATGTGAATGGTTATAGACAAATTATAATGAACTGAAGCACTTCTGGTTCGTTTCAGCTTAAAACGATTTCCACATGGACATCCGCACCGGATGGTGTTGTATTTCGAATATTTGCACAGTTCACATCCGGATTATGTTCCTACATACAAAACCTGGCTTTTAATAATCGGCAATTTTCGGCAGATCAACTCAAATAAACAACGGGGATTTCCCTCTTACCTTTATCTTTGACGTAGATGTTGAAAAAAAGTACTCAAGATCAACTCAATTTTTTTTTAGTTTTCATCAATGAATGTATTATTGGTCTTGAATTAACCATGTGCTCTGTTTAGGGAACATCGTCATTCGACGGAAGGTCATAAAGTATTGGTTTCAAACGAGAGTTTAAAAGAAATTGAGCTGTAAATTTATTTATGCCATTTCAAGAGTTAAATATATATCTTGACAAATGTTTCAAAAGTATAAATGCCGCAGTGAAGTTACCAACGCCTAGTTCGCATATTTCCTTTAGTATCTGCAATCAATGGAGAAATATTTAAGGTGTGTGATAAAATTTGTCTAGACCCCCTGACGATTTGCACAGTTTCTCGTATGCCATCGTTCCCCCCCCCCCCCCCCCTCCCCCGGAAATATGATTTCAGGAATTGAAACCGACCGCACCCTCCCAGATTCGCTATTTATTTGTTTATTTAGTTATTTAGTTATTTATTATTATTATTATTATTATTATTATTATTATTGTTGCTGTTATTATTATTATTATCAGTGTCATTATTAATATTATAACTGTTATTATTTATCATTATTATTATTATAGTTATTATTAGTTTTATCATAATAATAGATGCCATGTCAGAAGTTTCCCTATTTGCGTGTTATGTCTATGGAAGATGATTTTTGTTCGAATCATGAATCTACATGACATTGTTGTCTGAGCTGTATCTCCGTTCTTTTTGGTCTATTTTCTTCCAGATTTTAGTATGTTATAGCTGAGACTATAAGCTTTTGTAAATGTGGTCTCCAATTTTTGATCAGATGTCGGGATCATGCCCAATTTTTCACTACAAAATGGGATTTGAGACTCTCGTTTTTCGTTTACGTGTTATCTCTATGGGAAATATTTTGGTATATTGGTCAAAGCACTTGCCTCTCATTCCGGTGACCCAGGTTCGATCCCCGGTTGGTCCATTAAAAAAATTTTTTTTGCTTCTTTTTGCCTTTCATTTTACCATCTTCTTCGACTAATATAACATAAACAATCACAAACCAAGTAATAAACTGCCTTATTTTGCGTGTTATGTCTATTGGAAAGTAGTGCGCAGTAGTTTATGTATAACCCTATGGAAATCGTGATTCCCTGTCGTGTATTAGAGCTATGGGCTTTATCTCCGAAGTATCCTGCTATGTCAAATAGTGCTATTTGATATCTCAAAGTTGTCATAGTCAATTTTCTTCAAATTTTCGTCAGTCATCAATCCTAATAAGGTCAAGTCTCCGCATCTTTTTCAAGGTCATGAGATTATTGTGACGTCATCCAGGAGGCATTTTGTAAAAATCAACTCTTGGTCGTATCTTCACTAAATTTCATTTCTCTTTCATATTTGGCATGGCTAAGATCAGTGTCATTTCAGTCATGGTCATCACCATTATCATCATCATCATCATCACCATGATCATCATTATATCATCATCATGATTATCATCAATCATCAGCATCATCATGAATATCAAGACAATGATGATGATAATGATGATGATAATCATGATTATCATCATAATTATCATAATATATAATGATCATCATCATGATTATCATCAACATCATTATCATCATCACTGTCTTGATATTCATGATGATGCTGATGATTATCATCAACTTCATTATCATCATCCCTGTTATGATGACATAATGATGATGATGGTGATGATATAATATCACTGTCATGATAATCATCACCATTATCATGATTATCTTACACAAATATTATCACATCTTCCAATTACCGTTTCAGACATTTTTCTAAATTCCTGTCCTCAAGAAGCATCTCCATGCGTGGCATTCTTGACTTCCCATCTTCAGTTTAGTATTTCCCCATTATTATGATCATCCTGATTACAATCATGATCATACAAATTGAAAGACAGACCACCTAATTCGTCATCATGACGAATTAAATTCTAGTTTATCATTATTATTATAGTTATTATTATTAGTAATAATGAATATGAATCAATATTTTGATTGATTGATTGTATTTATTTACCAATAACAGTACATTATAATATTTGCAATATTTACAGGAAAACATAATAGATCATGGCAAAAAACAAGGGGAAAATGGTAAAATGGAACCAGAAAACTAAAGGTGGGTTGTAGAATTTAATCTATGATTAAATTATCTTTTAACAATAATGATTACGTCTCATTTAACAACAACTGCATTACAGCACTGCGAAAACATGTTCTTGTATTTTCTAGTCTTATACCACAAGGGAGTTTATTCCAACAATTGCTACCTAAAAATTACATTGAAAATTTACTGAGTCGTTTTAAAATGTGGAAGGTGCAACTGTCCTCCCACCCTTTGTCTCGTTGAATAACTGTGTTGTATGATGTCGCAATAATCAACAAGGGAGTGAGGTAAGTTTCTATGCACCAAATCAAACATGAAAGTTGCTACTGCTAGATGATGTAACTCAAACACATTTAAGATTCTCATAGATTGGAATAATGGTCTCGAGGGGGATCTGAAAAAAACTAAAGGTAATAGGACGCATTGCCATCTTTTGTGTATAGAGTATACATTGAAGGTTTGTTTTATAAGTGCTCCCCCCATACTTCAATACCGTATGTAATATGCGGTTGCATTAGAGCTTTATACAACAATATCAGAGCGTGTTTCGGCATGAAATGCCTTAGCCTAAACAAGATTCCGACTTTTTTCCTTATACTGCTATTTACCTGTTGAATATGGGGTTTCCAAATCAAGTGCTTATCAATATGTATACCAACAAAAGTGGCAACATCAAACTATCGTATATCCTTCTCAAATATTTCAAGTCTTCCTCTTAAACAGGGCCTCATCCTTCGACTGCTTAGAAGCATGAAATTTGTTTTCGCGGAGTTGATTGTAAGTCTATTTGCAAAACACCATTCTTGAACCAGATGTAAATTTGCATTAATTTCATGCACATCAACGATGTGCTGGTGAGGTGGAAATGTATGAAATAGATCTGAATCATCGGCAAATAGCCTAAATTAAAACAGTCTGTGACTAGTGGTAAATCATTTATATGAATCAAAAATAGAGTAGGGCCTAAAACAGACCCCCGCGAAACTCCGCATTTGTTTTGCCTCTTGTATGATAGTGTATCACCGATTTTAACAAATTGAAAGTAATTGATTTTGAAAGTAACTATGGAACCATTGCAAAGGCAAACCTCGTATACCATAACGTGACAGTTTATGTAACAAAATACTGTGATCAATTGTATCAAAAGCTTTTTGGAAATCAATGAATATTCCAAGTGTACATTGCCCATCATCAATGGATCGTAATTGTAAAATCAGCACTGATTTTCTTATTTACTATATAAATCTATATACCTACCTATGACCCTCCCTCCTTCCCCTCACCTTGCAAGCAACATGTTTCTACTTAGGGTTGCTCGCAAAAGAGGAAGATGGCCGTTGCGTGTTGCCGCGCGGGAGTGGCGAAGGGGAACAATAGGATTACGGGGGGTGCGCACAATATTGTGACTCATTTGTGTTAAGTTCTCGAAGGGTTCGCGTAGTCAAACTACTAGCATAATAGGAGGGTATATAGATTTATATAGTAAATAAGAAAATCAGTGCTGATTTTACAAATTTACTGCAATAAATCATATATACCTACCTATTATGCTAGACCAGCGCCAACTCAAAGACCGGGAGGCATGTTTCAAGAGCAGAAGGGTACAGGATTACAAAGAAGACACAGCGGCCTTCAAGGTGGCTGACGCAAAAATAGCCTCACCTGCAGGGACATCCCTAAGGTAGCAAGAAATGAAGGAATTGGACGAACGCCAATAAGCAGCCTTCAAAATATCAAGCGCCACACCTTGAAACAGAACCCAAGAAGTGCTGACACTACGAGTGTCATGAGCATGAGGCTTACTGTCAGACAAAAGAGCCTCTGTGCCAGCAGCCCTAATAGCCTCGACAATCCATCTAGAAATGGAATCAAGAGAAGCAGGAGAAAAAGGCTCTCGAGTGATCAGGAACAACTGATCATCCTTACGATAAGACTTAGACTTAGTCTTATCAATATTGAGAGCTCTAACAGGACACCAAACCTTGTCCTCGCGCACTGACGAAAATTCAGAAAGCGGACAAAGAAACATCTCACCAGGGCCAGAGGAAGCCATTTGATTCTTGGCAATGAAAGAAGCCTTAGGAATCAATCTAACACCTTTTCTCTCCGAGCAAACATGACCAGGAGTAAGACAGAGGGCATGAAGAGTACTGCGCCTCTGCCCAGAGGCAATGGCTACCAAGAAGAGCGTCTTAACAGTAAGATGGTGAAGTGAAGCTTCACCTAACAGCTCAAAAGGAGGCTTTGCCAGAGCTTCTAAGACCTTAGGCAGACTCCAAGACGGGACTAACTTAGAACGAGGAGGACGTTTCAGAAAGAACGACGGAATCAAACCACTCAACAGCGGGGAATTAGAAATCCCCGAACCATCTGAGAACCCCGAATGAATGGCCCCGATCGCCGATCAGTAGCCTCGGATAGTAGAGATGGATCTCCCTTTGTCAAATAGCGAGATTAGAAAATCCGCAATTGAACCAATAGGAGCCTAAGACGGGTTTGATTTCGCTCTTTACACCAAAGGAAAAAGACCGAAAGACGGGAATTATAAATTTCCCTGGTAGAAACTCTACGACTGGACATTAAAAAGTCC